>VZTO01011948.1:12975-28015 GCA_013400615.1 Syrrhaptes paradoxus
TTTTCACCCAAAGGGTGGTGGCACACTGGAACAGGTTGCCCAGGGAGGTCGTGGATGCCCCATCCCTGGAGGCATTCAAGGCCAGGCTGGATGTGGCTCTGAGCAGCCTGGTCTAGTGGTTGGTGGCCCTGCATATGGCGGGGGGGTTGGAACTAGATGATCACTATGGTCCTCTTCAACCCAGGCCATTCTATGATTCTATGATTAATAAAGCATGGGGCATTTTAAAGTGGATTTCTACAGAGAAAAAATTCTTTTATTATAGAAGCTTTGGGTGGGTTCTGATGTCTCTGTGCTACATATGTTTATATTGCTGCTATAAATATGTCTTGGCTGGCAGATCTAGGAATAGTTTCAAACTTTTGAGTGTGAGTTTTGAGGTGTAACTGGAATCCAGATTGAGGCCAGACCTAATTTTATACTGCTGCCAACACAGCTTCTAAGAAGGTTAGGCTATCCAAGATGGATAGCTGTGCTGGGTTCCTGCAGGTGATGGGCTGGCACAATGGTAGGAGATGCAGTTTGT
The DNA here is from genome assembly GCA_013400615.1 of Syrrhaptes paradoxus. Classification (NCBI taxonomy): domain Eukaryota; kingdom Metazoa; phylum Chordata; class Aves; order Pterocliformes; family Pteroclidae; genus Syrrhaptes; species Syrrhaptes paradoxus. The sequence continues at coordinate 13,502 of VZTO01011948.1, forward strand.
GCACAGTTTCAACGCAGTTCACTGAATGTTTCCTTGCTTCAGGATACCTCTCTCATCTGTGTGTCTCCAGGATACAGGGACTACAACTCCTCATCTGATCTTGAGATGTGTAAGAAACAAAATCTGACTTAATGAGATGAGCCTGAGAATAGAAGTGAAATAGGTAGAGCTCCTCCAAAGCCTACAGACTGTCAGTTTTCTACATTCACAAATAACTTGTTGGTTTGGGTTTTCTGTTGTTCTCAATGTAATTTTTTGTGCCAATTTCCTAATCTTCTCTTTCCTTCTTCCCTTCACCATTCTTACCACTAGAATATTTTTCTCTGTCAGAACTAGTCCTGAAACTTTTCCACTGACTGCTTAGCTGATCTTCATTGGTCAAAATCAGTAACAGCTTACTGATTTCCATGGGTATGGGATAGCCCCAACAGTCAAACTTCAGACTGAAACCCATAGTTTGCTGATTTGTTGTTTATACAGTTTATGCTTATACAGTCATTCAACCACAAGCAATTGATACCACGGTTTAACTTCTGAACTTAGTCTGCTCCAAGGGATGTACATCAAGGTATCATGTCAAAAAGTAAATGGAAGTGTCAGTTTTTTAATGTATTTAATGTGAACAGCTTGTTAGTTTTCTGCTTGTCCTCCAGCTTTTTATTTTGGTTCAAATGCAAACATCTCCCTTTCTTCCAGGTAGAATTCGTAGATGAAGAACAATGCGATCATAGACTTACCAGTCACATAAATCTTATTGATCTAGCTGGAAGTGAATGCTGCTCAAAAGCTCAGACCACTGGAGAAAGGCTGAAGGTAAACAAAGATTGGCAATCTGTGGAAAAGGATTGATTCCAAAGAATACCTCTAAACTTTGAAGCATCCTCACCTACTCTTGGGCAGGAACTGTAGTTATAAAAGGACATGTAGCCCTTATGTTGTAAGCATTGCGTGGCATTTTGCTAGTGAGGGTGGCTGGCCTTAAGAAGCTGTTTTGACTGTGCAGTATGGCAGGCTGGACGTTGCACAGGACAGCACTCCTTATGCTGTGCAGGCCTAATGTCCTTTAGAAGGCATGAGGAAGAACTCTCCACGTGACTTCCCAAATCATGAATCAGATATTGCGTGGAGTTGGGGCTTGCCCCTTTTTCAGGCATTTAAGTAAACAGTTTCTAGTAAGAGGCTTCCTTTCAAGCTGCCTTCATAAGTTTGATGGTTCTTAACATTGGTTATTTTAAAGCCAGGGTCTCTGTTCTTTCCAAATGAAGATATTTTCGGGTACTCTTGCATTATATTGTTTTTTAGTCGGTGGTGGCACTTAATGTGGTACATTGAATAAGCACAATTAAATCAACAGTATAGTCTATAACATCACACAAGACAATACAACTGTGTTATAATTATTTTTATTTTTGCTCTGTGTAGGAGGGTGTGAGTATCAATAAGTCACTGTTAACACTTGGAAAAGTTATTTCTGCACTCTCTAAACAGTCTCAAAATGGAAAGAAAACTTTCATTCCTTACCGAGAATCTGTCCTTACTTGGTATGTACACTTCAGAATTTTTATTTTTTTCTATAGAAACAAAGGCTTTCTCAGATTGTGGATTCCTCTTCTATTCAGGAGGCATCACTTCCCCTGCCTCCCTGCCTCCCTCTCTCAAATGACCTATGGAGGGAAAAAATTAGCCTGTTGCCTCTGGTAAATAACAAACATGACCTTGGTTTGTAGTTTAAGTAGCTAATAATCACTCTCAAGTAGCAAGACCCTCGGTATTTTGTATTTAATCTGCTTGGATTGAGAAGTTTAATTTATGTTTCAACATGAGGGCTGGGGATTGACTTCTACTGTCTTGTCAAATGAAGGTTGTTAAAGGAAAGTCTTGGTGGAAATTCACAAACTGCTATGATTGCCACAGTAAGTCCAGCTGCCAGCAGTACAGAAGAAACACTCAGCACTCTTCGCTATGCAAAACAAGCTTGTTCAATCATCAACATCGCTAAAGTAAATGAAGATGTGAATGCCAGGCTAATCAGAGGTGAGGTTGGCATCTGCAGTCTTGGAGGGTTTTCCATTCGTATGTGTGTTTAACTTACTGCTCCATAAGAGCTGTTACTATTAATAATCTATTACGTTGACTGACCTCTTGTCAAATAGGCTAACACAACCTAGGATATCTTCCTTTTAACGTTGTTCTTCTTTTTGAGATTATTTTTTTCCGAAGTTCAGATGATAGCTTAAGCTATATTTAAGAACCTCAAATGGGGAAAGGTGTTTCATTTTTAATTAAATAACAGCCTGAATTTTCTAGTTTCATACTGAAATATCTAAATTCTATTTTGTCTTCATTTTTTATGTGTACTATGTGTCCTGTTTGTCTAATGTAGAATTGAAAGCTGAGATTGAAAAACTGAAAGCAGCTCAGAGGAGTGCTCTGAACACTGATCCTGAAAAATACAGGCGTTATTTGCAGGAAATAACATCTCTGAGGGTAAAATTGCACCAGCAGGAGAGGGACATAGCAGAAATGCAAAGGTTGGGCAGTTGTTAATATCTTAATTTAAAACAGAAATGGTAAAATTTAGATGCTATAATTTTTCTCCTAATATGTTCTGTTATCTTCCCCTTTATATTAAGGGCATGGAAAGAAAAATTTGAACAAGCAGAGAAAAGGAAATTAGAAGATATAAAAGAATTGCAGGTACATTTCATTTCTTCTCTTCACTTTCTACAGGAGGAAGTACAGAAAATATAACATCAGCAAGCCTTGCAGAAGAATTAAAATAGTTGTAAGATTTGGTTTCTTTAATGCTGTTCTTTTAACAGGCTGCTGTGACTTCCTAGAAAAATTTACTATAGATATTTGAATGCAAGATGTAAATTGGGGTATTTTACACAGAGCTCTCTTTTTATCTAGAAAGCAGGAATTGCATTCAAAATGGACAATCATTTACCAAACCTTGTCAATCTCAATGAAGATCCTCAGCTTTCTGAGGTGCTGTTGTATATGATCAAAGAAGGAGAAACTACAGTTGGAAGGTGTACACCAAATTCGAAACATGATATCCAGCTTTCCGGAGTGCTAATTGCTGATGACCATTGGTATGTAGTGTTCTTTATATACTTGAAGTGAGAGCAGGAAATATTTCTTCTCAACCTTTTTTTTGGAGTTGCTCTTCCTTCTGGTAGTAACAAAATATGGTTTTCTAGCCAGGAAAAATACTATTTAGGGATAATTTTTGTACTGTTCAATGATTAAGGTAACTTCTGTTTCCTCTCAGAATCTGTTAACCAAGGTAGTTTAATTTCTTTATTCATTTCATTCATATAGCAACATTTCCTGTTCGTGCACAAATCCTGCAGAAAGACCTGATCAAATGATGCTGTGTGATAATACATTAAATTCAATGGAAAAGTGAAGTGCCTTGACAGTTCTCACTTAAAACTAAAAGTAGAGAGCACCTTTGCCTCATAGCAGAAATACTGTTTAAAGTGCATTCCATGCAGTTGATGCTAGACAAAATGCTGGAAGAAACTTAACTAATCAATTACTGAAAACATGAAGGATGTGGGTATGTTGGGAAATTAAGTATTATCAAAGAAATGCTCAGTTTACAGGGTACTGCTAAAAAATTACTTTAGTGGTGGGTTTTTCTTAGATTTAAGTATCATTTTATTTTCCAAATTATTGAATATGAAGATGATCTACATCTGAAAAAACAACAGGACACTAAAGCATGAATTTTAGTCTATTAAGAAACATCATTTACAATTCATATAAGCCACTGATATTACAAGTGTTTCTTGTTTTCAGTGTTATAAAAAATACTGTTGGCAAAGTCAGTATTATTCCACTGAGAGAAGCAAAGACATATGTAAATGGGAAATGCATTTTGGACCCAACAGTTCTGCATCATGTAAGTAATTGATTTGGTAAGATTAATATGTGCATGTGTAGAATTCTTAGCTTAGTTAATATTATAACTTCAGACTGCAGGTTTTCTTAAAAGGCTCTGAAACCATAAAACTTTGTCTCTTCCTCTTTGATTTCTAGCCTTGCCTGTTATCTTTTAAGCACTGTAAATTTGCTTATAAATCCAAAAGTTACAGAACAAACTTTTCCCCCCTTTCCCAATAGGGTGATCGAGTGATCCTTGGGGGAGATCATTATTTCAGGTTTAATCATCCTGTAGAAGTTCAGAAAGTGAAAAGGTCATCTGGTGGGACTATGTTTTTGCATGATGGTCCGAAAGACTTTGAATTTGCAAAGAATGAGCTGCTTATTGCACAGAGAACACAGTAAGTATTGCATCATCTTGTTCTAAAAATAAATTCAGTTATTAATGCAACCATGGAAGAAGTTTAAGAAATAAGAAACTCAAGATTATTTATTATTTGACAATAAGGGAAAGTTGGAAAATAGCAAGGTTATTGTTAACTCCATTTATAATGGAAATGGAAGTCTCAGACTTAGCTGAAATTAATGTATACCTCTAAGAGGTGATCACCACAATCTAGTCCAGTTGTCGAGAAGGTAGACCACTATTAAAGAAACACTGAGCTCCAGGGGTCCTCAAAGTACCTCTGTTACTTTTCTCTCTAAGCACCCAATGAGTCTGAAATTGGCTCTTGATGTTTTAGAGAGATTTAAAGCCTGAAAAGCAAATGCCTTAGAAAAATGAGAAGAACCCAAAGTTATGACCTTGGTCTTTTGTGTTGGTGGAGAATTTGAGAGATAGTAAGGTGTTATTTGTGCTTGTTTTGTTCCTGGGAGTTATTAAACTGCAAGATGCCTTGATTTAAAACAGTTCTATGCATCTTAATGTGATTTAGTGAGTTTCTGTTACAACTCTTAATTTTTTGAAAGATGTCTAATAAAATAAATATGGAAATCAAGTTGATTTTAAAATTCTGGAATGTCTTCCATCTTTACCGATGTCTACATTTTCCCTATGAAATAAAAAATACCTAGGTAAAGTATAGCAGTCATTTCAAAACAAAACAAACCCTCAAATTTTTACTGTTAAAATTGGAGGCTTGTGTCATGGTAGGAGAAATTATTATCATCGCCATCCAGCCCATGAGAGATTAAAACTAGCATTCTAGATGTGTGATACATCCACTTGTAGACTTGAATCAGAAATTGAAGAGGCACGACTCAAAGCCAAAGAAGAAATGATGCAAAGTGTCCAAATTGCAAAAGAGATGGTTCAACAAGAACTGACCTCACAGAAAGAAGCTTATGAAAGCAAAATAAAATCACTGGAAGCAGAGGTGGTAAGTTGCCCTTGCATCATTACATCATCAGTCAAATGAAACAGGGGCTGTAGTATGGCTTTTCTATTTGTTGGNAAGAAGTTATAAAGTAGGTATCCCTTTCAGAATTATTGTAGAGATTTTGGTTTATAGAATTAGCCAGGAACTAAAATGTTAATCCACTGTGAATTTGATGAGGCTGTAATTTGAATGTGAAGAACAATCCCTGCAAATCTAACGTATTCTAACAGACTTTTAAATTACTACAATGTTTTAATTAATATGGCTTTTTTCTTCCAAGTTTGCATGCTGCTTTGTTATTAGTCTTTTAAATAATTTTACAATATATGTCTACATAGTACATCATAGTAAAACAATAATAACGATGGAGTATCTTGTTTCTTGTATGCACTGTAGAAGAAAATGCGAGGTTTGTGAGCTGGGATATAACATTTCATTGCTGACACTGGGCTGAGCAGTCTGCAGGGGCTGCATGTTTTAAATGTACTGAAGTGAAAATAAATCTTAAAATTTGCCTAACGGATGGATCAGAAATGCAGCAGAAGTGGTATACCTCCTCTCATCTGCCCCTTTTTTATATTAGAGAGAAGAATCTCGTAAGAAGCAAATCCAAGAACTGAATAACCAAAAAGCTGCAACCAAAATACAGGAGCTAGAAAAGACAAAGCAAAATCTTGAGCTAGAACTGCACTTCAATAAGAAGCGCTTAGAAATGGAGACCTTAGCCACCAAGCAGGTAATTTAAAAAATAAAACCAAACAAAAAAATCAAAAACCAAACCAAGCTGTGGTTTGTCTTGTGTGGTTTTGTTGGGTTTTTTAATCATTGTAAGTGAAGTGTTTCTGCACTTTTTTTCTTCTACGTGATCTTATGCAAAAGAACAGATGTTTTGTTTACATTCTGAAGAGGATATTTTATTAAATTTGGGGATAAACTAGTGCTGACCTTATTTCTTATGTGGGTTGTTTTGTTCACGTATTGTACTTTGGCAACCAGTGCCTGTGCGAAAGATATAACTAAGCATTAACGTAAGCAATGACTGTTTTTTGGCCAGTGTTCATGTAAATCTGACTGTGGCAACAAATATGACTTCTTCCTTTTTAAAGTTGTTTCTTTTCACTTACAGTATTTTTTTTAAGCATGTCAATATCTAAGCAAAACCAGAAAACTGTCAGAGTTTGAAGATGGAAGGTTTCGTATGAGTATGGCAGATGTCCAATATAAATTTCATTCTGTTCTGACAGTCCATAAAATTACAGCAATAGAAAATTTTGTTTACATGAACAGCATTAAGGGGTTTGGATTTTTTTTCCTCTTTTGTTTTCTTCCCCTTCCACCAGGCTCTAGAAGATCATACTATTCATCATGCAAAGATACTTGAAGCTCTGGAAGCTGAGAAGCAGAAGATTGCTGAAGAAATACACAATCTCCAGAAGAATCGTGGAAATGGGAATAAAACCAAAACCAGTATGTATATGCATAGTGTTGCAAGGGCAATGCTGACTTCTCTGCTGCTTGGTGGGCTTGGATTTAATGGCTATGGATCCAGAAGCTTTTTCTTGTGCTCTCATGCTTCTCTAACGATCCTGAACAAGAGGAGCCTTTTGGCTGCTGTGATCCTTTTCGTTCATAAGCTGTATATATCAGCACTAAAAGCTCTGTTTCAGTCATGCTCATGGTTGTTAACTGGGTATACCTGTAGTCTGTATTTACCCCAATTACTTAGTTCTTCCTCTGTCTGGTTGAACCGGTTAGGTGTTAACTCATTGGGGAAACTGGAGTAAGAGCATTGATTCTGTTTAGTTTCCTGTCTCAGATTAGTCTAATATATAGTGTCTGGTGTTATGCTTCCATTTCTGAAATATGCCTTACTTGACCTTTCATAAGGGCTCATCTTGGCTGGGAGGGTCACTTTTTTCCTGGTATGTTGGGAATTCACAGAATTGTTATTGGTTAAATTCCATTCAAGGTTTTTGGTTATGGTTTCTTTTTTGCCTTTTTTTTACCCTGAAGTTGTTGTACCACATCGTTTGAGCCACTTAATCATTATGTTTTATATTCTTTATTAGTTCCACTTAATTGGAATTCTCTGAAGCTATCTGTGATGATCAAAGAGGCCAATACCATTAGTAATAAATTAGGGAAAAACACTCTCTTCTACAGGTGAGTATCTGAGTTAGTTAATTATAAGGGGGTGTAGATATTTTTTATATATGTGTATATAAAAATTGGGGGGCTGATTCTGCATGTGCAGTGAGCTGTTTGTTTTCTTTTCACAGTATTGTTAAGTTGAACATGACAAATTATTTTTCCAAACTCTCTCTAGTTTAGTCTTGTTAGTTTGAAATGAGAATTTCAAATTTGAATTTTAGATCAAGACTTTAAAGGTATGTCTACAGACAGTTAATTTTAGATTGCATGTGCTTTGGAGGTGAATCATCTGATGCCCGTGTCCATCCTGCTTTTGTCACATATGAAGGTGGTCCTAAAGCACACTAACTGCATTCCTATCAGACAAAACTAAACCAGGGAATATGTGCCATACACTGGCAGGTGTTCAGTGCACAGTACCGCAACAGAGCTAGTTCAAAGTAAAAACCTCAGAACATGCATTTAGTGGATACTGAGTGCTTGGGACCAGTTGTTTCCCTCCTCATATCTCTTGCTATGCCATGCTCCTTGCTGGTTGTAGCTAAGGGTGTTCTAGAAGCCCCTTGGCCAGGTGTTCTTGGTGTGAGCAGAGGATATGTTAGTGCAGAGGAAGCTCTGTATCATTTCAAAAATGTGCTACAGTAAATGCAGGTAAGCTAGGACCTTGTAGGAGGCACATGTATTACTGTGTTTTCAGATCTTCTCTTTTCACATCCTTCAACAAGAACTCTGCCAGTAGAATCCTGTAGCATGCATTTGGTCTGAGTTTCTTGAGAGTCAGGAGTCTGTATACTAGTATCTACTTCTGTCTGTGAATGCAGGGGTTCCTTTTTTCCTTTACGTAAAAATAATCTTAATGGCTATATTAATGTATATTTTGTGAGATACATGATATCTCAAGCAATTTCTGTGTTCATAATCAAGTTTTTATTTTCTGTGTATCTATGAGTATCTTGCTTATTTTTGCAATATGAGTAATGGTTTTTCTCTTTATTTTTCTTTTTTCTTTGACTGTCTCAAATTCTCAGGCATGACAAAATTGATAATAAAACAGGAACAGTGTCTTCTGTTCAGGTGCAGGTTCGTAACATCAAACTGGGAATAGCTACTTTCTGGAGCCTGGAGAAATTTGCATGCAAACTGGCAGCGATGAAAGAACTTTATGAGGTCAGTAACAACAGAAGAAATACTGCTAATAATCAGTAATATTTTGTCAAAGATCAGATTTTGACAATTATGCAGGAGGAAAATCCTGGGATTGTTTATGTGATCGTAAACACCAAGACACAAGATGATTTTTTATTAAACCCATGTACACACATTTATTCATCCCACACAAAGAAGACAGTACAAATAAATGACTTTATTCAGGTCATTTTTTGTACAGAGCGTGAAATAGTAAAACTAGGACTGCTTTGTGCTGCTTCTGGCTGTTGAATTGTTCATTTGTTCTAGAGGAAAACTTGACTTCTTTAAGTTATGACTTGAACTTTCGTTACTACGTTCTATCTACTTTTCTTTGGTTCCAGAAAGTTAATTTGCAACTGGTTACTTTTGTCTGGATGTGTTTTAGGTTCTTCAGTGGGAGTCTCTTAAGGGTTTTTTTCTTTTTTTGTTTAATAACCTGAAAATTAAGGTGTGCATTAATCTCTCTTTCTAATTCCATGGCTTTTTATCAAACTAGTTGTTTTTGTACTGCACCTCCCTAAATGTGCAGTACTTTATTCTGGAGCATTTCACACTTTCTTTTGTATCAGAGAGGAGGATGTAAAATAGAAGAAAGGGAGAAGTGGGAATGGTGCCTGCATTTCACAGAATCACAGAATAGTTTGAGCTGGAAGGGACCATGGAGGTTCTGTATCCACAAAAAACCTATAACTATCAGCTAAAATCTTTGTAATTACATAAAAATAGACAATGGTTCCAAATTATTGAATACAGATAAGATTACAATATCACTCTTCTTTGCTGAGAGGATGGTATTTTTTTATCTCCTAAAGAGAGAAATGTCATAAGAAATAAGTTTCTCTTTATTGACTGCGTGTGAAGAGACAGTGTTTTCATTGCATTCCATTGCATTTTTTTCTGTTTCAGAGCTGGAGACTCGAGAGGCCTAAGAACTGCTTAAAAAAATTAAAATCTATCAGATCTGGTGGCCCTTAAAAGTATTTTCCTCTTTTTTTCGTGGCATTAAAGGATTCTGGGATTTTCTAGTCTCCAGGGCTGATCGCTGTGTTTTGTTTTTTGGTTTCTGCCGTATGAATTGAAAGCTGGTTTAGACTGTAGTGAAATAATGAAGGGTAAAGGAAAGAAAGTTCTTGGAGATGAGAGAGAGCTGGTCAAAAGGAAGCTTTCAGAAGGAAGGGTCCAAAGGAATCCAGTAGAACTGTAATATCTTGTATTTTATGCTATACTTGTCTGGGTTTTTTAATTAATACACAAATGAAAAATATATATGGAAGAGCAGTTTTTGGATTAGGACAACAGCTTGTCTAAATTTGTTCTGTGCTTGAAACTGTGATTCTTCTGATCATGTAAATTATTTTCATTCTAATATCTGTATTCTGTTTAGCCTGGAGCACTATTGAAAAATTAGTAGCAATTGCTTCAAATAATACATAAATATTTGGATGCTTGCTGTTTCCAAATGCAAATCATGTTCTGGTGTAAATAGCATACTTGAAGTTTGGAGAGGAAGGAATCTCAACTGTTGGAGCACTAAAGGTGGTAGTATGAAAAATATGAAGGCTTTTTACACTCTGAAGTAATATTACAAATAATTGCATCTCATTAAAGATTGTTTTATTTGAATAAGAATTTAATTAATTTGAAAGAATAAGTTCTCTATATATGAGAAAGATACCTGAAATAAAAATCTTTCAATATTTTGCCCAAAGGAAAAAAGCCATCAAAGAAAAGCCAGAAAAAAACTTGAGGAAATGCTTCTTTATGATGTAACTCTGTAATATGCAAGTATTTCCAGTGACAGACTAATATTGTCATATTTATTACTAAGAACTGGTTGGATCTTGGCAATATCAGAGGCTGGATTCTATTTCCTGTGGAACACTATTGCTAAAACTGTTACACAAATCCAGATAAATCAAAATAAATGGAAATTATAAATTATAAGCCAGATAAATCTGGCATGTGGAGAGACCTGTGAAAAAGTTTTGTATCTGGTGTTCCTGTATCTCATGCTGGGTAGCTAGGTGTCTTCACTAAATGTTTATCTTGTTTTAATTTGTTTTCAAGCACTTACACCTCCAGATGACTGACAGTCGGTTATCTCCTAGATTACACATATCCTAACAAAAGAAAACCATTAAAACTACTGTTCTACTGTTACAGATAGAGGTAACGTGTTCTACTATGTTGTATGCTTTATTATAGCTCTATATCTGTTTAACTCTCCTCCTCCCCTGTGTTTTCTTTACTTTTTCAGAGCAATGATAGCAATAAAGCTGCTGATATATTTTATGACCCTGCTGATGAGTGGGAACCTGACCTTTCAGATGCCTCGGTTTCTTCTCTTTCCAGAAGAAGGTGATACTAATTTGTAGCTACTTCATCTATGCTTAAAGCAAAAAATAATTTGAGTAATTATCTGAACATGCTTCTGTGGCACTAGTGTCTTTTATTTATTAATTCTTTTACCTTGTTATAATGTCAAACTTACAAATTAAATGACAAGTTATGTATATATTTGTGAGGAGCGGGGAAAGTTTAAATATGTTACCTTACTATGCTTTACTGGTTTCACTTATGAAATGGGTGTTAGTATGCAACACATAGCTAATAAAAACTGCATGCCCACTAAAGCAGGTTGGTAGATTAAACAGCAATATTTCTGAGGTCAGGCATAGCATGTATGTGACGTGTGTCTGGCCCGTGCCAGAGGGCTTTGTGTATGACTATTGACAAGTAGCTGGAGGTAATTAAAGGCTGTTCCCAATTATTTCAGAAAGCTATCTCAGAAATTGATACATTTGTCTGTAGCACAGGACTTTAACCTGCAGAGGACCGGCAGGGTAAGGTTATAAATGCTCATGTATTTAAAGAATCAGATGAGTGAGTTTAAATAGGTACTTGGAAGTCTGTTCCCATCCTTCCTTACCCCACACACTGTGCCAGCTGATGAGCTCTGTTCACTCATTCTTTTATCTTTTCTCATGGACAAGAAGTAGGAATAAAAGTTCCTCCAAACCCAGAAGTATATTTTGTCAAAACATGTGTAAGTCTTTCTAAAGTGTGTGTCTAGATATCATCAGTGCAGAGTGAAACATATTGTTTTTAATATTTCATTCACACTTCTCTAATATAGAAAGCATTGTTTTTAGGAACTGGATTGCACCTGGTCTGGGACCTTGTATTTGAAGTTCTGGCCTTGTAAAAATATTTGTAAGTGACTTAAACTGCTGCAAGTTGTAGCTTGTAAAGGAAACACTAACAGGTTCTTAATTATAACTTTAATCATATGGGCTGCTACCCACTATCATTGTTATTTTGCTATAAAGCAGATCAGTTTATCTGACTGTAAGTGTTCATTCCTGACCATTCCAAGCAAACAAATTATCTGAAAAGAATGCAGTGGATAAACAGTTTTTTTATTTTCAGTCTAAGTACTGTTTTAACGATAGAATAATGTTGGAATACTTTTTTTGTCTGATACTGTATTCTGGACAATGGTATAATGTGTCTTCTTGAATGACACAAGTGTATGTGGTTTTCTTCTACCTATTTTAAAATGCAACAGTAGAAGCTGAACTGATGAAGAAAAGGTACTAGAAAAGGGAAATAGCCATTGCATGCTGCATTGACAGCAGTGAACTGAGGCCGAGCACACATGCTGGTGAAATAAATTAAGTTCTGTGTGCTGCTTGAAGATTTGCTGTGCCTGATGTGTAGTTTCATGGAGTGTAAAGGACAGGCTGTTCCAAAAAGGAAGGGCAGTTTGGGGCTGAATGTGACAACAACGTACACAGGGCAGTGCCCTTGCAAAAGTATGAGTGAGGTGAGCAGAGTCGGTCTGGCTGTGATAACCAGGGGCAGCCAACAGTCCAGATCCACAGGTAAGTATGTAAAGTTGAGGGAGGGCTGAGGTTAAGCTGGGAAATCGGCTCTGAGTCAGGATTAGGTCCAGGACCAGTTGGCAGGGCCAGCCTGCAGTCCTGGCACGGCTATCATGACAAGGTCCCAGATCAAACTGGGAAACCAAAAGTCTGGGGGTCTAGATGAATGGCGTACCTGGCCAGGTACAGGCGTGGTTACAGCACAACTGCAGTGTAAGTCAGGCAGGACCAAGGGCAGGAGATTCATCTTGAGTGCAGCTCCAAGAAAAGTCGGGGAGCCCCTGTTGAGTCTCCTTCCAGCTGTTTCTTTAACAGCTTTGAGGCTGGCTGAGGCTTTTCAAACAACTCTCTTCCCAAGAGGTGGCCTGGGGGCACTGGCAGCTAAGCACCCAGGGCCAGGCTAGAGAAGCTAAGTTAGCTTCTCTAACTGACAGTGGAGAACTTCCTAGAACATCCGCCTTCTACCAAGAAGAAAAGCCCTCCTATCTGGCTTTCCAAAAGTAATTCATTCTGTCCAGCAAACAAAATTTAAAAAAGCCAACATGTCTGCTTTCTGTGGTCTCAGTAGGTAGGAAAGAAATGTGTTTTGTTTCAAGTTCTAGATAACAATCAAGTAATAAACCAGTAGCTTAAAAATGGGAATATGGAGTGAAGATCTTGCTGTAGTAGCAAGAACCTGAGGAAAGTAAGTAGGATTTATGCTACAGCAATTGTCTTGCTTTCACTTTGGTTTAGGTTTTGTGTTCCGTTAATTAAAAGTAGATTTGCTTGTTTGTTTGTTTTGTTTGCCTGATGTCTGTTAGTAGTCATTGAACTTTCAGTGGGTACAGGGAGAAAGATTATTTTATTTTAAAGAGGTTTGTTTTATGTTTTCATTCTCTCATCCTTAGAAGCAGAAGTTTCATGAAGAACAAGAGAATTTCTGGATGTTTGTCTGAGATAAAATTACAACCAATTCAGAATATACAGACTTCTCATGTATCAGGTACTTACTATATGGCAGAACACTTTTCATTTCATACTGAGAACTTGAAAATCCTACATGTATAAAACATGCACTTCTAATAGTTGTTTAAAAAAAAAGTGTGCGTTGGAAAACAAAATGACAAAGAACCTGTTTCTAATACCTTCAAGCTTATGACGTCATGCTGTTAGCAGTAGGGGGCTTTTGTATTTTTGATTATGCTTTCTTAGGGCAAAAACTTCTTGACCAGCACTTACGACACTTGTTTAAGAAACTTAACTAAAACTTTACTCTGCTTAACTACGTGGGTTGACTGGAGAAAGGTGATAGTTCATGTAACAAATTGCTAGAGGCTGAATCCTGATATAATAATTTGGAGACCTTGAGCTGTTGCTGTTCATTCAAATAATGAGGTTCCCCAAGGTTTTATAAACTTCTTTTCTGAAATACTAAATGCTTCAGTCTTCCAAATATTGTTGTGCATTCTGGTATTTTAGATTGGCTGGGTTTTGTTATTTTCTGTTTCTCTGTAAGCTTATTTTGTTGAAAAATATGGATAAATGTTAAAGAATTTCACTATGGAATTTGTCTTTGTACTGCCTGAATCTAGAAACTATGTAAATTATCAGCAATGAAAGGAGGATTAGGGAAAATGTGGGCCCCCTCTGGAAGAAACCAGGAGACCTAGTGACCCAGGATACAGAGAAGGCTGAGATACTTAACGAATTCTTTACCTCAGTCTTCACTGGCAAAAGCTCGAGCCACACTGCCCAAGTTGCAGAAGCAAAGGCAGTGACTGGGAGAAGGAAGAATCTCCAGCTGTAGGAGAAGAGCATATTCAAGACCATTTAAAGAACCTGAAGATGCCCAAGTCCATGGGACCTGATGAGATACATCCATGGGTCCTGAAGGAACTGGCAGATGAAGTTGCCAAACCACTATCCATCATATTTGAGAAGTCATGGCACTCTGAAGTTCCTGCAGACTGAAAAGGGGAAACATAACCCCCATTTTTAAAAAAGGAAATAAAGAAGACCTGGGAAACTACAGGCCA
>VZTO01011948.1:28856-40685 GCA_013400615.1 Syrrhaptes paradoxus
AATTTAGACTAGACATTAGGAAGAAATTTTTCATTGTGAGGGTGATGAGGCAGTGGCCCAGGGTGCCCAGAGAAGCTGTGGATGCCCCATCCCTGGAGGGGTTCAAGGCCAGGCTGGATGAGGCTTTGAGCAACCTGGGCTAGTGGGAGGTGTCCCTGCCCATGGCAGGGGGGTTGGAACTTCATGATCTTTAAGGTCCTTTCCAACCCAAACCATTCTATGATTCTAAAATGTTGTATATGCATTTTTTCTGACTTGCTATCTTGAGTAGTTGAAGAAGCAGTATGAAATAGTCATTACAAAGATTGCTGACTGCTCATTCCTATGAAAAGTTTCTTACACATGTTTTGCTTTTGCATCATACAGGTTCCCAGAATATGTCCAGTGTATGCCCAAGCTTTTCTGAATCATTTCTTCCTGAAATTTGCAAGGAATCTATAAGTTCAGCTTTAGATTTACTAGAACAGAATCACGAAGGAGGAAAGAGTATAGCAGATAATCTCCTAACTAATTTGTTTATCATTTTTTCTGGAGCTTCTGCCATTTCAAAAGCCTATGAACAGCAAGATGAAGAATGTAAAGAAAACGGTAAGTCTTGTTTTCCTAACAGTTTAAAGTAAACATTACTAATGACTTGTCTTTTAGATTCACAAACATTCATATGGTTGCCTGTCAGATGAATTAATATTCCTACTGTCAAATGCGAAGGAGACCCTCTGATACATCTTTCTCTTGTAGTTTTCTCTCTTGATCATGCTGCTCGGTCCTACAGCATCAAAATTATTTCTGCGTTTGACCGGCTTGTGGTTCTAACCAAGCTCTGGCTTAACAATGTCCACAAGTACCCTGGATCTATAAAAGTTGATGAAGAAATAAAACAGGAAGTAAAGAACTTGGGAGGTTATTTACAGTTACTGTTGCAGGTAAAGTATATTAAAGAGTCGCCTGTGTGTAGAGAAGTTCTGTGCATTAATGCAATGTTTACTACAGACCTGTTCAAAACACTTAAATGTCCAATGTATGCAATGACAAATGGACACACCTAAGGAAGATGAAAAGCAGAGGGTGTGCTTTTGCTGGCTAAACTGGTACTTCCGTATGGCAGTTCAGAGAAACGCAGACTGTTCTGTGCCCAGGCCCTGACAATAGCCTCGGCTCTTAAACATAAAAGGGGAAAATAAAACATGCAGTGACGAGCAAATGGTAGTTTAGATTGCAAAGTTCTACTGCTTATAAACTTATAAACCAATGGCCAGTAAATATTGCTCTTGTTTATGCAACAGCCTTGTGAAGAGTAATTTTTTTTAACTGTGTAGGTACAATGATAGCATTCTTCTCTGTGGTTGCAAGCTATGGTCTTTTAGCTGTGGCAGATAAGCCATTGGAAGCAGGAAGATGTAAAGCTGAAAATGCTTCAAGCTATTGTGTGCTACAAACTCTTGAGTTATAGAAAGTGTGTGCTTTTTGACCAGAGATGCTTTCTAGATTGAGTGAATGATATGCCTTTATTTCTCAGGGATGTTCTTCAGATATATCCTCGATGGTAACGGAAGCGTGGAGCAAAGTAAACCAAACAATAAAACAAACAATGAAATACATAGGACACTTGGCAGTACTCACAAGAACTGATATTTCCTTTTCTGAAGAGAACAACATTCCTGCAACTAGTCTACAGGTGAAAAAAATAATTATTAGAAATAGTAATTTTAATGTTGGCATCACATTTATTTTCAATAACTGTGCTTGGAAGCAAATTGTTACATATTGATCAACTAAATTAAGTATTTTCAGAGATTATTCTATACTTCATTTGTGTGGTGAAAATGGATATGTGTTACCACTCTTGAAATTTTTTTTTCCTCAAAAACAAAACAAAACCCATCCCACGCTTTAAATCTGTATAACTTCCACCTATAAACAGAAAGAAATACTGTGCTTTTAGGATTGTATCTGCACTGAGATTGTACAAATCTACCTATTTCACTGAAACTCAATACTTATTTCAGTAATCTGTGATCAAGTACCACAGAGAATTTTCCGAAATCTGAAGAAAGTTAGGAAAAGGAGGTTAAAGTGATGAGCCCCTTTGGTCCAAAAATAACCTGTTACTGAATAGACCAGCACTGAAAGATTTGCTCAAAATTACATTTTTAGCCCACTATAGAAAATGTGTTTTAATTCAAGGCCGTATCAATTCCTTTAATCATTGTTTTGCACCTTTATTTTAAAAGGACTTTGTACTTGCCATCTATGATGGAGCAGGCTCAGGGCTGGAGTTTCTCATTGATACTGTACAGGAGAAAGCAAGAACAGTGCAGAAAGAACTTGTGAAACAATCTCCACAAAATGAGGTGAGATGAAAGTATGATTAAAAACTACTATTATGTCTTAGAGGCACTTGATCATTGCTTTTCAGCAATGCTGTCTGGGAAGTTTATATTAGGGATACAGAGGTTTGAGGTGAGTGGTAAGTGGGAATGTTGACTACAGTCTTGCAGAATTTTTTACAGTGTTTAGCCTTTCGCCGGTAGGTAGACTGAACATTTAAGTGTATTTTATTTACAATGATTTAATAGCACAGAAATCAGAAATGTCATGCTTCCTTTTGTGTCATTCACAGAAATCACAGCTGACCTTCAAATCCTTTCCAGGTTGATAAGCAGCAGTGCTATTTTAATTTGAGCAACTTCTTTATTACACTTCATAGGAAAGTTACAGCGAATTATTTCTATTGTATTAATGAGTTGTTCCTGTCGCATTCTGTGTTTATTGTAACATGAAAAGGAATTACACCAATGGGAAGCTTTTGTCTCTCATAATAAGACTTCTAATTACTCTTGTAATTTTAAGAGGTATTCCTACTACCTCATAGTAGACAGATGTGTGCATACTTTTTCTCCCTCTCTCCCAGGTAGCAGTTTAGCAGTTATGTTTCATCAAATCGAATAGGTATGGGTTATTCTGGGTTATTTGATATGCTGAAGCCAGTGTTCTGGGGAGGAGTTGTTCTTTCAGGAAACAAACATATTATTGTTGGTGTGCCTAGTGTATTTTGACACTTAAAACAGAACAGACCTAATGACATGCTGAATTCAGAAATGGATGGGGGCTTTTTTTCGCCTGGTGGGTCCTTTTTTTTTAAGCTACAGCCTGTTGTTTTGTGCTCTTTGCTTAGGTGACAGATCACAAGGAAGATGATACAATAGTTATGCAAAGCAGAGAATAAAGTATAAGGAATAAGCCCCATAGCTAAAAATATTTTTGTCTGTATGAAAATTGCAGTAGGCAAGCTAGAGAACCCCTTAGACATATGCCACTTTCCTCGTGGGTGAGCCAATTTGACAGAAAGCCTGTCTGAAGTCCAAGGAAATACTTTGGAAAGATTGAAATGTTCTTTAGCAAGGTACTAGGTGGATGGGGTGTACATGCTTCCTTTTAGTGTTGGCATCTATAGGCTTGTTCTGCCACTTTTCCTCTGAATAAATGTTTTGTACAGACAGCATACAAGGCCAAAGGTGATAGTTTACCTGTGTCTGAGCAATCTTGTCTTCTGCCTTATATGTTTTTATTTTTATTCTTCAAAGTTGAGAAATTTTCAAAACCGTGACCAATCAGGAAATTTCCTTTATGAGTTGGCATATATAAAACACTTCCGGAGAATTTGTTACTACTCAAAAATCTGTAATACGTGACCTGGGATAAGAGGTCCAAATCATTGGGAGAGAAGTGATAAATTGCTTGTCTCAAGGAAAGCAAAAATTTCTTCCTACTCTGGTTTTCACTGTTGTCATTCTGAATCCTACAGATAATTGTGAAACTGCCTAAAATCTTTTATGTTCCTGTCGGCTTGCTTAACTCCCAAATACTTCATGTTTCTGGCAAAAGGAGTTGAGCAGTTTGCTTTCCAGATGCTGCTGTTCACTTGCAGCAGGTTCCTCTGTATCTGCAGGATTCCTGTATATGCTTGTCGCCAGCGGAACCAGTGGAAGGTTGGGGAGAGAACTCCAGGGTGCTGACTAAGAGGTGACCCCTGCTACTTAGACCGACAGCAATACAAAAATTACAGGACAACCCTTCTGTAGTGAATACTTACATTTGCTTATTCAATCCTCCCATATTAAGGGGTTATTTAAAATCCTGTAGATATAGTTAACAATGTTTTCTACCAGTTAATATTTTATTTGAAAAATTGTTATGTTGCAGAAAACATTACTTCTCCTTTTAGTTTTTTTTCTCATTAGTATGTCAGTGTTCATTGTTATCCTTCTGAAATATTAATGTATTTTTTACTTTGTCTTGAATCAAGTGCACAATATAATTAAAAGTTTCTTTGTAGATTCAAACTCGAATAAAGGATAATGTTGTGGCATTAGCCAGATTTCTAGAAAAGAACATCTCTTATTGCAGAAAGGTAAGAGAAAAATTTCATAAAATGCATGCTTTGAGTTTGGGGTTTAAAATTAAAGGGTGCATTTAACAAAGAAAAGGAATTGAAACTACTTTCTGTGTATTTAAAATTACATTATAACATTTCCTGTGTCAATGGTGGTCTTGTGACTGGAATGCTAACTTTTCTGGCTACTGCATTTCCACTCAAAACTATTTAATTTTAATTTTACTTGAAGTGTTTCTAGAGGTACTTGTCTTACCTTCCTTCTTTTTGTGCTCATCATGAACAGCCTAACCACCTGTTTTCTTTTCAGTTGAAAGCCTCAAGTTCAGTAATGTTAGTGAAATTGTGTTGTAACTGCTGCAGTAGTTTATGGCCATAGTAATTGGTATTCTGAATTAAAAGCCAGCATAGATGACTTAATCTAAGAGCCAAACCTTTTCTGGATTTTAGAGTTCCATTGGCTTTTTGTTATGTTTTTTGTTTGTTTGTGTTGTGGGGTTTGGTTTTTTTTGTCAACAATCTGCATTTCTTTTTGGAGGTATCTTATGTTTTGTGGCTTGGCATCTCTTTCATTTTAGCTTTCAGCATTGGCCTATTTTATATGATGGAATTAACTGTTAACAACATGCATATTATCAATACACTGTCATATATTTGGTTCTTTTAAAATTGCTCTTTATTAATACAGAAAGAAATAGAATCTCAGTTACCAGAAGAAGAATCTCTATATCAGGAAATAAAGAAAAGCACTGACATTGCTGCAAAATATTTGGAATTGGAGCAGTGCCTAGCTGAAGTCTCTCAAATTGCAGCTTCTACATTGCAAGGTATTTAGCTGGGTTATTACCTGACTTGATAGTAACCTGTGGCCTGCAGGAGACCTGTAAAGCAAGAGGGAGGGAGGGATACTTGAGCTCTCTTTGCAAAATGCTGCATTTGATTCTGCTTGCTTTTGTTTTTCATAGGGTCGTACAGAAACACAAGCCCTCTCAGGAGCTTTGCAGAAAAAATTTGTGTCATAGCTGGATATTTTAACAACTATTTCAGTTTATTTGCCTTGTGTTCTACTTCTGCAAACAATCCTACCCAGAAAATACCCATGCCTTTTATGAACTTGGAAGAATTGGATGCTCTGGTTGAATCCCTCATTATGAATTTTGAACTTGACCAAGGACAGCTGTCATTGAAATCTCAAACTGTTTGTAATGAAACTACTGAGACTCAAGGAGGACAGCTTGAGACAGGGGAAGTTGAATTTGCTTGGAAATGGAAGGGAATTCCAAAACACACACACAAACTCCAGTCTTCACCTCAGCTTCCTGCAGAGCTTTCACCTGGCAGGATACAGTGGGTATAAAATGCTATTATCAAGGAATTCAGCGAGACTTTTCCCCTTTACATCAAGGGAAAGCAACATATCACAAAAACATAACATTTTTTGCTAATGTTATTAGTAAGTGGTATGAAAGTAAAAGGCATGATTGTATGAGGGTAAGTACCCTAAATTTCACCACAAAAAAAAAAAGAGAAATTCCTTAAGGGGTCAGACTTTAAAATATAGTGCCCTTTGTTTTAATAAAAGTCTGTTATTACCTAAGCCTGTAAGAAATAATTTAACTCTGTAAATAAAAAAATCTATTGGAGATATATATGAGTGGAGAAACTAAGAACTGTTGAGGAATAACTAGGAAACACAGTAAACACTTGGTAGGACATTCACATCTCTTAAGGCTTTGATTTAGGACTCACGTAACAGTGGGAGGAGATTCCTTTGAAGGGCAGTTATGTTGCAGCATTACTGTTGCATACAGTTAGCTGGGAAGACTGCCTTCCTATCCGAGATGCTTGAAAGGTAGGTGAGGTGTGGGTATCAGCTTTCTTGTTAACATTGTTGTTTCACCCCTGCTGCATTATGATCTAGTAGTACTACTGCAACTTTAAGGTGTGTTTTATGGCTTTCATTTTTTTAAATGTCAATGTCTTTTTTTTAAAAAAAAACAAACAAAGAACTTTATTTCTGTAGAGAAAAACTATGAGAGGTGGTAAAAGTACTTTACAACCTTATTTGATGAATGTTTTTCTTAGTGGTTTTGTAGTCTGTTGAAAAATCTGGGCTTAAAGTATCACTCATGGCACTCTTCAACTCAGTCTGAAGTTAGTTAACGTTGAGTATTGTTGCTAGCAGGTTGTCTTTTGATTGCTCAAATCACTTTCAGTACCATTCGTAGTGGATTAGAAGTATAGCTCTTCCTAAACAATAGGTAAATCATCCCATGAGGCTGTAGAGAACTTTCCCATCAACTACTTGTGCTTTTCACTGTAGTCATCATTTAACCCCTTACCTCTATTCTGCTGGCAGAAGACAAGGAAAATTAATGGCAAGGATGAAAATGAATTTGAATTTTTATTCTTTAATACTAGGTTCTAGGAGGCCTGGACCCAGCATGTTTTGCTTGCAACAGTGCTAGAAACTCATAAAACAAAATCTAAGTTTTTCCTTTATCCCAAACTTCCAAGCCAGGTATTTGTAGCTGTCATCTTGCCTTCTGAGGGAAGATACTCAGCATCTTGAGAACTTCAGTCTTTGAGAACATGTCAGGCTCTTAGAACTATTTTCTGTGAAACAACTACAGTAAAGAGAGTCAATCATACTTTTCCTTTGCA
Organism: Syrrhaptes paradoxus; assembly: GCA_013400615.1. Taxonomy (NCBI): domain Eukaryota; kingdom Metazoa; phylum Chordata; class Aves; order Pterocliformes; family Pteroclidae; genus Syrrhaptes; species Syrrhaptes paradoxus. The sequence goes on from VZTO01011948.1 coordinate 35,914, forward strand.
AGCTTTCGCAGTCTAATTATAATTGATGTTGTTATTCAGCAATTTTGTGCTTTTCTGATTTGGAGGAAACAAGGAAAGGTAACGATGCTGAACAAGTAACACCCATATGCTTTTCTTGAGACTAGTTAACCTTAATACTTGGTCAAAAAATGTCTTGCAGTGCAGACCTGCCATCAAAAATATTCAACGATTTTTATTGCGGCTAATAACTTCCTTCTCATGTGGGGTGTGGCGTTGCTTAATTGCTTTCCTACTGTAAAAGCCTTTATGAGTCTGCTCAAGGGTTAACAAAGTAGATTCAGTTGTTCAGATTTTTATGCTTTAAAAGTGAAGAGAAACCTGGTGTATTTCTACTTCTGTAAATGTATTATTTTTTTATTTGGCTCCAAGTTTTAAAAACATAACCAGTTCTTCTGAATCATGTATCTAAGCACGAGCATTGTAAAGAATAAAATTAGAGATCATGTAAGTGATGACCAATTTTTACAACTTTAAGTGTAAATTCCTTGTTAGTTTTCTTTTGTATACAGTTGTTTCTGAAACCTTCATCACTGAGAGTTCTGCTTCTTTGCTGAAATTACTGTAAAGATCTGAAATATTTGTAAGAAGTGTTTTCTGTAGCTCACAAGTGAAATAAAACAAGAGACTCCTTTACCTAAGTTTCTTTCCTCGATTAAGGTGCTAACCAGCACACATTTAGAGGCTGAATGCTCATGAACTAATCTACACCTATTAATGTCACAACACCCAATCCCTTCCAATTTCTGCTAATAAATATAGTGGTGGTATATCAAGTCCCCATTGCAAAATTATTCAAATGTGTTAATGATGTTCTACCTGCCCAGATGATTAATCGTGTTTGCTTTTGTTCTTTTATTTTGTGAGAAGTTCTGCTCAGAAAGCATCTTTGTTTTTGTAGTTCTGTGTGTTGCTATGAGACTTTTTTGTCTTTTTTTTTTTTTTCTAAAACAGAAAAACCAGTGCTTCACAAACTTGTAGCTCAAACTGACTTTCAGTTTTCAGCCTTTCTGAGTCTCAGGAGAAAGAAACCATGCAAGCAAATGGGTTTCTGATAGAGTTTTAACCGAGGTATTGGATGGGCACCCTTAATCATATCAAATTCAGCTTTTGCAGGATGAGTGAAAATGTTGCCTCTAGCTTTCTGCTGTGTGGTGGTTTGTTTTGTGGTTTGTGTTTTATCCCTCTGTGCTAACTACCCATGTCTAATCAGTCAACTGATCAGTCTCTCTCATTCACTTTGTTAATGCTGTATTTGTGTTGCGGAGTAGTATGCTAACTAAAGCTACTTCTGCTAGAGTTTTCTTCAGCTTGGTGCCCTTGTTACAGTTATACATCATTGAAGTGCTTCATTCTTCCAATATATACGGTGACTATCCATCATCAGAGTGACCAGTGCTCTCCCAACGTATTGCACTGATCCACCAGCAAGCCTAGCTGGGGCTCCCGTGCTCCATGGGTGTAACATACCGTGAGGTGTAGTGATCACTGTAGACTAGTCATCTATAAACTATGAATGTCAAGGAATTGGGGTCCTAGCAGGCAGATTTGGGGACAGATTGATTTGAATGTTACATTATTTTACTCATCTTTCCGAGCAGTTGGCGGCAGGTGCGGGTTAGGCCCAGGTCAGCAGAGGAGCTGATGTGGCTGGACACGGTACCTCTGCCACCCGCTAGGCACAGCGGTGAAGGGAGATAGACCCAATAGTGCTGAGATAAAGGGCTGCGCGGTGGGGTCCGGACACCTTCACCACCTTGCATTTCTGTAGATCCGACTGTGAAGTCGGAGTCTGGACAGCTTCTGGCAGATAGCGGAAGTGACACAGAAGAACCTTGTGATAGTACCTTTGGAGTTCCTCCTAAACCCTAAGCAGACACCAGAACAGTGCAACTTCAGTAGAGTTTTGCTTTAGTACGTCACCAAGTTAATTACTTTTGCAGGAATGTATTTTGGTCTTGTAAATTTCTCTGATGAGGGAGTTGAGATGGGAGATCACAACCAATATTTTAGAACTCCTTTCATTAATTAACTGTTAATAGAATTAAGATGTTTACTTCCAGCAGATGCCTGTTCAGCCAGTACATTCACTTATTCCTTCACACTTCACTAGTTCCCACGCCAAAAAAGGACTTGCAGCTACAAGATTGGAGCAACAACTGTGAGCTGCTGTTTCTGCCGTGGAGGTTTGTGTCGGCTCACCTGGGGGATGTGCTGCACCCCTCAGCATGTATGCTTCCCTTCTTCGGGTGACGTTCTCTACTTGCTGTGTCTCCATCTGCAGCCATAGGTACCAGCCGAGCCCTTTCGCACACACCTGCACAGGCAGGGCTTGGGCTTTGGCTGACGCTTAGTCCCTGCAGCAGCTGATGCCATGCTTCTGCTAAGAGCACTAAATTTGGTCTTGAAATCTTTTCTCGGAGGTTCTCAACCTTACAGTCTGCAGTTCTCCACCCCTGAGTGAAAAGCTGAGTGAACAGTCAGGACCGTGCATGGGGGGGAGTGGGAAGTGTTGTAAAGAAACGTTTAGAAGGGGGGTGGTGTTTGCTGCAGTTATGATGCCTTTCCTTTGTGTGTTGCTGTAATCTATAGTTTGTGAGTTGTTTGTTGTGTTGTTTTGTGTTTTGGGGGGGGGGGGGGTGTTCTTGTTTGTTTCACTTATAGTCCTCTCTTATTCCCCCAGGAAAATATTCTTCAGTCAGATTTAAGGTAAAACATAATTAGAACTTTATGGACTTGACCCATGGATTTTATTGACTAACACAGAAGAAAAGGTGAGGGGCTTTTTAAATTTTTAAATATAAAGTGAGGAGGTGAGTCCCCTGAAGTTAATAAGAAATAGGTATTTCTTTAGTTCAATACTTTGTTTGAAAAATAGCACTGCATTAATAAAAATACAGAATGATTCTGAGAGTATCGATCTGCTGCTTAACTGCTTTTTACAGCTCAGCTTCTAGTTTTATTTATTTAATAGTAGGAAAATAAGATTAAAATTACAGATTTTAACATTGTCCAGCATTACTACACAAGGTAAACTACTGCGATAAAAAATATTCTGTATATTGGTTTTTGTTGTGGAAACTCATAAAGCCATGAGAGTCAAATTAACTGAAATTAGGCACTAAACTGTTCGTTTTTATGCCCGGTAAAGAATAAAAACATCTTTGTTTCAGTTAAAGATCGCAGTTCTGGGAGAAAGTAACCCAGCATTCATATTCTGTTGATATACTTGAGAAACCTCCAAACAATTTCAGCCCATCTTTACTGAGGGGTTGTATGCAAATGCACTGTTAGAAAGAAGAACATGCACCAGTGTTAGAAATTAAGGATAGGTAAGCTCTTCTGGCACGCGCTCACGAGAATACTCTCGATGAAGAACATGGAGCTGTGGTTTAGGTTTCATTTGATCCAGTAATGGCATCTGCAGGCAGGAGAGGAGACTACATCTGGTTCACCTCTGCAAACACAAACTGTTATTTTTGGACAGGAAATTCCTTCTCATTCTTTATATACTGTAACATATTCTGATTAGAGGAGTCCTGTTGCTTTTTTATGTTTTACAACTTTTCTGATTTCATGGGAAGGTGGGTTTTTGGTTGGTTTGGTGGTGGTTTTTTGTCAGTGACTATTTTATGATAGCATTTTAATTCCCTTCCCAGCTTTCAGTAGGATCTGAGATTGTTTTATGCATTTTCCCAAGAAAGGGATGTTTGCTTTTTTTCTATAGAGTCCTAATATTTTACTTTTGATATATAAAAAGAAATTGCCCTCTTTTCTTCATTTTCTGCTCTTTTTAGGACTTGAAATCATTATACGTAACAAGATTTGGTCAAACTAGAATTTTTTTTCTTGCCCTCTTTTTTTTGGTGTTTTTTTTTTGTTCTTGTTGTCTCGGTGTGTTTACATTTGTGATAGTGTTGGTTTCTAGAAGAGGAGATGGTGTATAAAATCTAATCAACATTCATATAATTTGATTGTTGCAGTGAAAACAGGACAAAACTGAAAAAGAGGTCTCCTGAGCTAACATTTCATCAACAGCGAGCACCACAGACAACATAAAAAAAATTAGGTATCTTTCACTCTGAGTTAATTTTGAATACCTCTATTAATTAAAGTAAGTCCAAGTAAACTGTAATCAGAAAGATTTATGAAGAGTTGAGGGAAAGGAAGGAAAGAATTGGAAAAACCTCATGTTAGTCATCTGTATTTAAAAAAAAAAAACAACAAAGAAAAACCCAAACAACCCAGCCACACCCCAAACAAACAAAAAACCCCAACCACCACCCCTCCATGTTCATATGGAGTTAAACTGTACTTGATGTCTTCCATGCAGCTTCCTTAAGCCTATTGCAAGCATTACTTGATTAACCTTTACGTAACTCTAGCAGCTTCGTGACAAATACTTCCCTTACATTGGTCTGTGCTATTGTCTGAATAGTTCAATATTTTTTCTCATATGGGTATGTCTATTGGAGAGACAAACTTCAAAGGCTAAACCTGAACAATCAAATTAACCATGATTGCTTTGCTTTATATTATTTAAAATATTTGAAGGTCTGTGCATTTGTTGGAATGTTATTTATAGTGATTTAAGTAAATGTCAAACTGCAGCATTAAGTGCATTTTAGCTGGTGCAACAGTGGTTTTTGGTCTCACAGCCTCCCTACCTCTTGTGCATTGCTATAAACCCCTCTTTTACTGTAGATGATGTGTATTAATTATCTATGGAAGAAAATTACATCACAGAATCACAG
>VZTO01011951.1:2500-77573 GCA_013400615.1 Syrrhaptes paradoxus
CCCAAGCAAACTACGGAACAAACTGGGGGGGGGTGTGAGGGGAGGAGAGAAAAGCAGTAATTTATGAAAACATGGTACACCATAATTTTGCCATTTTTCTGCAATAAGGATGGCAAATGATTCATGGGGAAAAATGAAATATATTTCACTGTCAGCTCAATAGATCTGAGATTTACAGCTTCTTGACTTGGACAGGAAAAACTCAGCTTGCATAGAAATGAATTGCAAATCAGCTAATTGTAGATATGCAAAAATAAATAATAATAATAATAAAAAAAAGAATCTGCGTGCTTCAGGAAAATAAAACTGAGCAACAATTTAGAAGAGAAAGCAAATGAAAGGCGGCGCAGTGGTGTGTTTGCTCTGGGGGGGCTGGCTTCGGAAGGGACCTTCGTCTCGCCTGACACCGACCCAGCTCCCCTCGGTTTGTGTCAGTTCTGCTGATCAACCTAATTACATTTGCATCAGTTGGACAAACAGATTACGGTATCTCCGTGCCACAGCCCCAGGTTTGCCTGATGCAGTTCAATACGGCCACGGAGGAGAACTGGTGACGCGCAGCCAGCCACAGCCCTGCCCTCTGCCAGGCGGCTGCACAGAGGCACAGCCCCACCGCCCAGGGCTGGAGCTCTAAAATCACCGCTGCCACGGAACAACAAGAGCTTCACCTGCCCAAACCAGAAAAGTTTCAGCACAGATCCAGCAGCCTGTCGAGTTGCATTGAAGGGTTTCGGGCTGCAAGGGCGCAGAGCAGGCAGATAAAGCACTGTGGCTGACGCTGGCATTTGCTGAGGATCAAGTTCAGTTCAATAGACAGTTAAAAAACTTCCCAAAATTTTATAGAAACCAGTCCCCCAACTCATATCCAACTGGATAATCGAACACACACAACAGTCCTTGCACAAGGCTGAAAAAAAATGAGCGAGCTAAAGGCTTGCTCAGGGGAGCAAAATTTAATCTCTGCCTTTATTTGCAAAATAAGAAGAGGCGAGATGATCCCAGCGCATGCCTGCATCAGCGGCATCTTCCGAGCAAAGACAGCATCGATTCCGAACCGCAGGCTGGGATCTGCGGCCGCAGCAGCCGTGCACATGCTGTGTGCAGCCAGCGCTGCTGTGCAGGGGCACGCAGAAACCGGGGGGTGCTGGAACAGGGGAGCAGGGCTAAAACCTTGGGCTGAGCACACCTGCAAACCTGAGAACCCCTCCCGTGCAGCAGGGAGAAAACACCACTCACTTAGCAGCCAAGATTCATCCCCACTGGAGATGGTTTTTTCTCTCCTCCACAGATGCAATCAGTCCCTATCTGACACGGGAAACACCCCGCGCAGGCATCAACGCTTAAATATTAATGTTGCTATGATATTCCCCATCATATTTCTACAACAGGCTGCAGCGTGCAAGCGAGCATAAGTTGCAATAAATCTGAATTTTTGATCATTCGGTGGAGAAATGGTGCAAAGCGAGGTAACCCAGCCCCAAAAGGCTGTTCTAGAAAAAAACCAAACTATTCATTTCGGTTCTGTGTCGAGCAGCAAGTCCAGGATCACGCCCCAAGGCAATTTCAGTGCTGCAAAATATTTGGGACGAAGATGATTGTAGCAAACATTTTCCGACATATTACTTACACACCATAGATGAGATAAAAATCCATAATCTTTGTAATTATACTCTGGAGGTATCGGTCCTGTTTATTTCTGGGGGGAAGATGCAGAAGGGATCTATCCTGGCCGCACGTACACAAGCCCTGTACTCAGCACAGCCACACCGCAGTTGGGGAACATCCCTATTACAAGTGTAAATTAAAACCTATAAAATAATATGGAGATTATAAAAATTGCGTTAAAACTGGTAACAGCTTTACTGATTTACTGACAATGAAAATATATAGCATTTTTTTCTGTCGGAACATTTATCAACACATGGCAACCCCGGACTAACTTGACATGTAAAATGATCAAAATGGATTACGGAATCTCTCCCGCTCATTTCTATTGATTTCAGTTATGATAAAATTCATCAGTGTGCAAAGCAGCGCTCGCGACTGGCATTTCCCCCCCCCCGGCCCCGAAGCCGGGCCAATGTTAGCAGGAGACGGCGGTGCAGAACGCCTTACCCCGTGTCAGCGCCACACACACAGCCCGGGAATGCTAAGTGCTGGATTAACTCCTCATTTCCACTGCCCAACTGCCAAGCGCTACATTCTGAGCTAAAACGGGAAAGCGCGGACAAAATTATGTCATGTGTACTAGGGAGCATCTAGCTGAGCATTTTTCCTTTAAAAATAAACTTTTTTTGGGGGCAATCAAAGTTATTTTTGTAAGTGTGGTAAGCAGCCACCGGCGAAGGGACCGTTTTTGATCAGCTTTATTGATTCATGCTTTCAGTTCTTACCCAGTTAAAAACAAGGCACATTAAATACATCCTCTTATTGCTCTATAAATGCATGCGGCTCATTCTGGATATCAAAAGTAATAAATAACGGCAGTAAAACACCAAGACAGTTATAAAAATGACAACCCAGCCTCCAACACAGTATTTAACAGTTGGGTCTAGAAGAGAACCTCACAAAATACCCAAGTGCCACACGTAGAACGCGCAGCGCAGATGTATGTGTGCGCGTACACACACACATATAGAAATGCACTGCAAGGATATGCACTCCCCCTCCCCGGGCGTGCAGTTTATTTAAAATACAAGTTAACCCCATCCATCCAGAAATCCAACTCCTACCTCAAAAAAAAAAAAAAAAAAATCACATTTTTCCCACCCAGGATCAGAACAATGCAAGACAGTGACATTTTACAGCTCTTTCTACAGTACACTCACATTAAAAAAAATAAAAATAAAAGCCAACATTCCTGAAAACAAATGCGAGGTGATAAATAAATAGTTCTCGACTTTTTCCACTTAGAGATGTGGCTGTTTTAAGTAACACATGCAACGTCCTCTTGCTACACAAGATCTCGCTGTGCCACACAAAGAGCAGAGGAGCGTGACAGTAAAGTGCCGAAGAGGCAAAGCAAATTCATATCGGAGGACACACACAGAGCCAAGAAAATCCCAGAGTCACATCCCCTGTGCAACACCACTGAAACAAGAGAACAAAGAGTACACTTTGGGTGCAGAGCAGGAAATCCTGGCTCCACAGGTAAACCGGCATTATCAATTGTTAATAGTGCCATTTCGAGAGGAGTGGAGGAGAATTTTTCTTTAAACCATACAAGAGGTGTTGAATATTGTCAATTTTTTTTTTCTTTATGTGGCCTGGAAAAGGTCTCATTACTTTTACTTTTTTTTTTTTTTTTCTTCCTTAAATTCCTGTTAACAGCAGAATCCTGCCCCCCTTCCCTTGCTCACACACTGCGCATCACTCCCCTCCGGTCCTGCAGGACACGTGAAATCTGTTCTGGCGCTCTTACTTGAAAAGGGGTTTGGGAACACAAAGCTGCGACAAACATTTACATGCTTTACCTGCATACACTGCAACATATTTCAAAACCAAGCAGTTTACAGGACCACAGAAACAAACCCCTTTGTCCATAAAATGTTCTTGTGCTGTCAAAGGTGCCAACGCCTCGGTCACACAGACCGTGCCTCGCCAGCACCCGAAGCAAGACAGACGTGACCCCTGATGCGATATCTGCATTTTGGTGCAAGGCAGCATGAAAAAAACCCTTAACATGCAAAAAATCATCGGAAAAGCGTTTTACCCCAGACTGTCTCCTTCCCTGCAGATTTTACCGATCGTTTGGACTGACGGAAATACAACTATTTATGGAATTTTAAATGAGGCTTGCTTTTTTTTTTTGTACCTATTACACACCTGCATTTTTAATATTCTTAAAGAACTCTGACTTTTCAGCCAAACACAACACCTGTTCCTCCTCTGCTACATGCTAACGCTCCTCAGCATCTCCGTTTTGTGTCTGTTATAATTTTCCTTTATCCAAGTAATCCTTGCTGCTCGTACCTCTACTGCTATTTTCCCTTAGCGAAAGCGGTGACATCAGTTCAGTTACATCAGATTTTACACAGGCAGAAATTCTCACACCTCGGAACTGCAGCTTGAGTTGCAAATTGGTATTTATGCTCCAAGAATGTAACGGAGTGACAAATTCATCAATAAACCATTCCTCTGCTTTTCCCTTCCTTGGTCTACATCAAGCAGGAATCTTCCCTCTGACCTCAAACCTCGCCGATGGAAGCAGAGACGGGCAAACAGCCAGCCACACGCTGTTGAGAACAGCTCAGGTGAGTAGTCCTGGTTTTTTAATATTTTTTTTTTCATTAATCTACTCAAAAATTTCACTTTTCACTTTTCCATAGAAGTTAGTGGAATGCAAACCAAATTTCATTGCTTCACTTTGTGTTTGAGAGCTTTCAAAGAAACAATTAAGACTTAAACTATCAACACCTGCCACATTCCACATCCCACCAGTGTCTGTCCAGACCTGGAAACAGCCTGGATGCTTCACAGCACAGAACACCACCTGCCCGACAATGCTATTTACTAAAGGAAGATTATTTTTATTAACATGAGAGAAAGGAAAACTGTCCCCTAGCTTTTAACTAAATTATTAGCTTGGGTGATTAATCAACGTCTTGTAGTTTTCCAGCTTCCTACTGCTGGTATTTTTGTCGGGACAAGTATTGGTGCCACTCAAATAACAGAGCACTTGAAAGAGCAAACCCAGCCTTCCCATCGCATTAGTAAAATCCAAGTATTATTTATTAAATACATATTTAAATACTTAAAGTATTATTTAAATACTAAATGCATATTTGCAAAACTCAATGCAATTTAAAGGCAGGATTTACCTTCTGAGCATTGTTTTCTTTCAAGGTAAAGGTGATACAAAAGTTACCGAACAAGGCAGTACGTGCACGTGTGTGCACCCAAATCTTTTCAGACTGTGTTTCCGAACTCTTGTTCACCACCTCTCCTGTCTAAAAAATACCCAATCCAAAAGGCCACATACTGGAGTACGAAGAGCTGTACAGAAAACCATTAATCATGAATAGAAATGCACCCATGTATTTTTGTGAGAGCTACACCGACGCACAGAGACCAGTCATCTCGAACAAGCAGCGACAATCAGCAGCACTGGAATGTTTTTCAGCAGAGAGATGCCGCCGGACACCTCTGTTATCTGCGGCCGCGAGCCCACGTCGTGTCTGAGCTCACAGCCCTCCACCGCTTCGGTCCACGGGGATCACCACCCTCTCGCGCAGATTCTCCTCCGCAGTCTTCATGAGCACGGCCAGCCGGCTCCCGGAGATGTGGCCCTTCTGAATGGCACTCATCAGCTGAGGGCACAAGAGAGAGCATCCTGTCAGCTCGCCGGCAAGGCAAAGAACAACGGTAGAGCGCAGGGTGTCGCAGGGAAAGGCCGGTGAGCAGCCAGAGGGACAGCAGTGACGGTCACTGGTGCCAGTCCCTGGCAGGCAGCACCCAAGCCCTGCACCGGCATCTCACGGGGAGCAGGATGCCCGCAGAGGGACGCAGCCCGGTGCTGTTACCTCCTCCGGACACTGTGGCCGTCCTGCCCAGGGCCACCAGCACCGGACCCCGACCAGCTCCCGTGGAAAGGGCAGCAGAGCTAACTGTGTGTCCAAGAGCTGCCAGTGAGCCTTAACGTACCTCCAGAACTGATTTTTCCATATATAAAGCCAAACTGCTGTAGGTTTCAAGGACTCACCTCATTTTCCAGAAAGCAGTGAAAGTTTTGGCCAGGCAGGGGTGGCAGGAGCGTGGAAGTACCAAACGGGATCCCCTTGGAACTAACAGCGTGGGCAGGCATCAACACCGGGGGCTTTTCAGTGACATTAAGAACGTAGGATAACCCGTCCCTTTCACAGGCTTTTTTTTTTTTTTTTTTAATATCTAAAAGATGTAACTAACAGAACACCATTCCTGCTCTACCCCGGACCCCGGACCGTGCCCTTTTTCGTCCAGATGCCCTTCTTTGCAGAGCCAGTGTACTTGACTTCCACAGTTCTTTCAAATCCAGATTCCTTTATGGACTTTTAAAACTAATTTGCCTTTAAGTCCTTGAAACTGGACTCAGCTCTATCTTAACGAACACACACTACTGCTAAGATTTTAGTTAATTCTTTTTTATCCCATGGATAAAGTGAGCATTAGACTTGAAATTACATGCAGTCAGCTTGTCAAAGACTGCCATGGAAAGCAATTGGCACTCGCCAAATGCAATTTCTTACTCCCACCGAGCGGTAAGAATCCCCCAGATTTCCTCCCCTCTATAGGAAAATCTATTAATTACATCTGCAGCTGGACCTATGCAAATGCGGCATCAACCCTGCCAAAGCAGGAACGGGACAGGAGGGACCCCCGTGCTGAGGCTGGAAAACCTCCCCGTGCGTTCTGGAGGCTCTGCCTCCCTGCCACGGTAGGATGACCCATTTGAATTAAAGACTGATTGATGCAGCCCACATTCTCTTTGCGACACACGGGCAAGCATTGGTGTCTGCCGGGAGCAGTTCTCCCAAGAGCACTGTTTGAGTTCTGCTGGCAATCTGCAGCTGGCCAAACGAAGGCCCTTGGCATTGCTCTGCTCCCCACCCTGGTACAACATGTTCCTATATTCTAATATAAGCGTCCACAAATATTTGCACATGGCTTTCCACAAGCATTCTGCGGTAAAATGCAATTGAAAGTTTTCAGAAAGCAAACACTAAAGTATTGGGAACTGACTTAACAGATCCATTAAAAAAAACCAAACCACAAACATTTAATGTATTTTGTTCCTTCCATGGCAACCTGCTGTTGATTTTATTGCCACACTTTGCAGCAGCTCCCCGTGTGCTGCTGGGCACGGGCACAAGGGATGGTTCCTGCGGTGCCAGTCACTACAGTTCAATATTTAGGTTGCATTGGAAGATGTATAGGAGAAGCCAGGAGCCACAGTTACAGTTTTTCAAAAAGTAACTGTGAAACTATACGAAAAGGGACTTGTCTTCTATATTTTACAGATATTATGACTTAGGGCAGGCAGCCCCCAACGAGACTATAGCACAGTAAAGCAAAAACCCCTGAAAGCCACCAAAACCCCACAGAACACATAATTACCAGTTGTTTACCACCAGGTATCCAAATGAACCAAAGGAGAGCTCTACACAGCCCTGACACTAAAGGGTAGGTCCCCTCACCAGTTAGAAGCTTTCACATGCAAAGGGGTGTAAGAGGAAGACCCTTCTCAACAGCCAGAAGAACAGCTCTGATTTTCTTATATTTGAATACATAAACTCCCAAAGCCATTGTTTGTTCTTGCCCTCCCTGTCTGTTTTTTGCTTTTGTTTTGGGTTTTTTTTTTCTTTGCTCAAATGCATTTCAGCTGCCCAGCCAAATGGCTGCATTTTAGGCAAATAAATAGTCCTTTTTTCTAATGCTGGACACAACCTGTGAAAATTTTCTGCATTTAGATTCAACAATGCTGCTCTTATCTACAGCTCATCTCGAGAGAGACAATTACCATTTCCTCTGCCTTGATCTTGTTTGTTTAACTTGACACAGTGAAGAAAGGGCTGACATTGACCAAAATCCCCAGCATTAATTTATCTCATGTTCGGCATTCATCATTGCCACCATGCAGGAAAGACACGGCAGTCACTCGAAATACCACACCAAGAAAGGCTCTGGGAAAACAAAGCTGGCAAACCGCATACGCACGAGGAGCTGGGCAAACAGATGCTTCTTCGGGAGCCCCCTTGATTTTATCGTAAAGCCCTGAAAAATGCAGACGCGTGGGTTGTTGTTGTCTTTCGTACAAACGGAGGTAAAAGGAGTTAAAATGGGATTACTTGGATTGGGTGTGCTTTAACCACAAGCTCATTCTTTAAAATATTAAAAACTGTTTCGAAAGCAGTAATCACTCGCCAGGCGCAGAGAGATGTCACTGTGTGTAACTGTGCGATATTCCTTCCCATGGACTATTCATCATTTTGAATATATTCAAAGAGCATTTCTGTAAGAAAAAGGCCAAATCCAGGTCTGCACTAAGGTACACTTTGTAAATTGCTCCTGTTCCTTGTGTCCAATTGTTTCTGCACATGAAGAAAAGAAATCCTTGAATTTCAAAGTTGCTTGAGGATGGACTGTGTGTGTCGCCGATCTCAGAGCCTGGCAAACACCATCAACACTGCAGCATTCCCCCAAGGAACACTCACCTAGTCTCCTACCCAGCCCTTCAGCAAAGAGGGAAAAAATGAAATACCTGTGCCTTTGTTCACTGAAGTTACAGCTTCTCTCGTAACAAAGAAACACCCACCTGCAAAAACTCATTGAGCTCAACCTGCCCGTTTTTGTTCAGATCCACTTCATTCAGAATATCGTGGAGTGTATTTTCAGCAATTTGCACACTGATGCTCTAGACAAAAAAAAAAAAAAAAAAAAAAAAACAAAAAAAAAAAAAAAAAAAAAAAAAAAAAGCACAGAAGTCTGTCAACTGGATTGTTCAGGGCTATTTATGCCACACTCTGAAATTCAGATAAGAGGCTTAAAGAGGGAACTACAAGAACACAGGGAAACATTACCTCCAAGACACGCTGCACATCCAATATAGTAATAAACCCTTTCTTGTCCTTGTCAAACATGTGGAATCGCTTCTTGTACCTGCAAGATAAGGATTATCAGTGGGGAAAAACTGCCCTGAGAAGAATGACAGGTATTAATTCCCAGCAGCACAGGGAACTCTCTTACTTTACTCACCTTTCAATATCTGAAGGCGCTAGACTGATTTCAGAGCTGTCTGTTAATTGATCCGATTTTACTTTGTAGCCCATTTCATAATAGAGAAATTTTTTAGCAGCTTCAAATTCTTCCTACAACAAAAAAAAAGAAAAGCTGCATATCTGAGGAACAGCAAGTTCTCACACAATTCTTTGTAATGTAGTATCCATCAGCTTCTTCCACTTAACTACAATTTATCTAAGGTCCAAAAGCTAAGTAGATGCTAGCTAAAAAGTATTTAAAAAATAAGTTAAGCTTAGGCACTTCTTAGTCTCGAAAAGAGATACCAAGGCTCATAGAGACTTGTTATTGCTGTGTAAATGCATTTAGGACCGTACCATGCCTTCAGTCCCAGACCCACCTGTTTCACAAGGAAGGACACTTGCAGGTCAGCCCTACAAAACGCCATTTAACCCACAGCTGATACCCTAGCACCATGCTTCACCTGTCTAAAATCAGCAACAAAATCAGGATGCTCAGCACCAGGAAGGTTCTTTATATTTTAAACTAGTTTTCTTGATGGTAGTAAAATTAATTTATCACCTGAGAGTTCAGTGCAAGGTCTTCTAAAGCCATTTTTTTAATAACTGATCAACACCTGACATACACAAAATACTGCAGAACATTCTTTCTACAGCCATGGGTCCACCAAACGCGGTTCTAAGAGTGATCCAAGCACCTGCCACATGGGCAGGGATATTAGATAGTCTACACTGCAGCTATCAAACAAGGGCAAGCATGCTAAGCAACGGCCGCAGCAGCCACAAAAGATTCCCAGGCACGTAGGCATAAGCCACTTCATCTAGCAAAGACCTGCTCATGAAGGCGTATTACGAGACCAGCAGAACTGCACCAGACTACTCTTACATACTTCAATATCAGCACACAAATTAGCCTGAAAGTCCCAAACCAACAAAGCCTTATTTAATGGTCTTACTATCACATCTGAATTGAAGAATGCTCTTCTGGATAGGCACTGAGCTGCCTCGTCCGTCAAGTTGAAATATAGCACATGCGAGATTGCTGTGAAAACGCAGCCCTGCAAAACAGCCCGAGACTGGCTACAGAAGAGATGCTCGGCATCTCTGGGGGTTTGCAGCCTGGTGTGAAAGAAAAGGAGACTTTCCCAAAAAAAAGCCCAGGGGATGCAGAGACTGCCTGGCTGGCATCAGCGAGCTCTCCCAGGCTCTGTAAGTCACACAGGTGTGTGCAGCACCCGCTGATTTTCCTGCCTGCAGGTCACAGCGAGAAGGGGTGCCCAACTCCCCAGCTACCTGCAGGTGACAGCGACAAGGGGTGCCCATCTCCCCAGCTACCTGCAGGTCCCAGTGACAAGGGATGCCCAGCTCCCCAGCCACCTGCGGCTGGCACTAAGGCTGTCCATGAAACACTAACATCACGCTGGGTTGATTCCCCACTTCGTAGGCTTCCCCTTTCCTAATCTATTGTTACGGAAGAACTGATGCAGCTTTGTTAGACATGGTAAATCATTATCTGAGCAAATCTCACCAGGAAGGGTGAGACCCCTCTAACTTCAGCTAGACTCCTCTGACTGTGAGGTTTCTTCCTCAGGGGAGGCTGCAGGGTCCAGCAGCCCCTCGGGCTGGCAGGATTCAAAGGAGCTCCTTCCAGATTTCTAACCAAACTCCTAACTGGCTAAAAGGTTTCACCAACAGCCCAAGGGAAGCCTCTGGAGTGGAAGAGCTTGGTGAGCATTCAGAGGTTCTGGGTGCTTCAGGGTGAAACAAGTCCCAACCCACATGTCCCATTTGGGTTCAGTGCCGCAAGGGAAGGGAGATGAGACCTGCACCGTGTCTGAGCACAGACCCACTGGGAGTGAAGGAAGGTAGCAATGACCTGAAACGTTAATTTAGGCCAAGGAATGGTGCAAACTCAGTATCATCACTTTTCAAATGACACAGCAAACAAAAGGGAGTGACACAGACTCCAAGATCCACCTTTGCTGGGGCGGTCTGTTGGAAAGCGTAAGCAAACAAGATATTTAAACAAGAATAGGGCAGTAATGCGAAGTCTGCTTTCATGTTGGGGAACAACAGGATACAGATCTCCACTTTCCCCTCCACACCCTGACCAATACCGACTCATTTCCCAGCTATTCTGATGAAGTCTTTCTAATGAAATACGCCAAGTGAATCACTCCCTCAGGAAGAAAGCATCACTTGAAGTTTTCTATTCAACTAACTTAGATCGTTAACATGGAAACTACTTCAGAAAAACAAAACAGTTTCAGATGAAAAAGGCCCTTTGTACCTTTTTTTTCTGCTCACTCCAGTTAAGTTCTTTCCCCATTATATCTACGATTCTTGGCAGGGCTTCCTCTGCAGCCTGCACATTCAGGAAGGCCAAGCGAGTGCGTCGGGAAATCATATCCACGGCCGTGCGGGCATACTCTTTAACACCATAGACAACCTAGAATAATGAGGCAAGGGGAAAAAATGCAAATGAGAAAGCCAACAGGCATTGTCGGAAATTATGTTTAGCATCACAAACCGCGCTGCTGGTCTGGCTACACACAAGGAACTTTCTGTAACTAGTTCCCACCCGAGCGAGAGAAGGGTTTGAAAAGCTCTCTTTTCCTGGGAACATCCTATAAAATTAATCTGGGATCAAACATGTCTATTTTTTATTTAATATATACAGTATATGATTATAAGTATTTAATTATATGAAATATATTAATATGTCTATATATAAACATAAAAACAAAGCATGCCCTGGAGAAGGGGAAAACAAGAACAGGAAAAAAATCCTCACCAAAGGAAAGGGCTTATGGAGATGTTCTACAGAGCGAGACTGACCTGCTCGAGAACCTGTTATCCCAAGAAAAGAACCAAAGGACGTCATGTAGTTTTTCCACATACCTCAGCTTCAATATAAGGGAATTCAGACACAAGACGTTTTCCAACAATAGGCCATCTCTTTCCTGTGACTTGGGCTATCTTGGCCACCTCAAAAGCCTTGTCACCGTATGTCGAAGCTAGATGCTGAGCCACCTGTGGAGTTGAAAAAGACGTTCAATGTGCTGTTGAAAGCACATCAACTATACACATGTATTTCCTGTCAATTCTCTTCCCACCAATAACAAATAGGCTGGAAACGGCATTAGATTTTCATTGTGTGGGAGGAAACTACTTGCGTGATGGATGCGTTAGACCTGTACTGACAGCATTATGTATGTATCAGTGGAAACGTGACTAACGATGCTCCAACTCTTCTGCTACACTGGGTCACACCTGAGGTACAGCTCTTGTTGGGCTCAAAGGAAGACAGACCCTGGCACATCATAACATTTCAAAGCAGGAAACAGTCAAGATTAGGAGGAAGGGAAAAGGGAAGCAAAAGAACAACAACTAGATTTTTTTTTTTTTAACTATCAATGCCCCAGCCAGATCATAAGCTCTTATCAAGCTCAACAGGTCTTTGTACAATTTATGCTGGGATTAGATTTAGCAGAAAAACAAAACCCTCCAACACAGAAACATCAGAGCATCGACAGAAACCATGACTCACCTCACTTTCAAGTCCATAGTCTTGGACCAACCGAATGTAGAGAGTGGGACTCCAGTCCTCAGCGCCTTCCAGCGGCAGTCCGATGGTCTTACTGGAACCCGCCTTCAGATCGTGCGCCTGAACAGCTGCATCAATGGTGTCCTGCGCCATGGCACGGTAGGTTGTCCACTTCCCACCTGTAACCACACATTTACTTCTTTATTGGGGGAAACAAGGGGAATACGACGTTGGTATGTAGGATATATATTTCATGTATCACTTTATAGCTACTGGACTTGCTCTAACAAGGCAGTCATGCTACCACTGTCAGGTCATTATCTAGGCAAAGGAACATGAAGGATTATCTTGCAAGAAGGAAAAGTTTTGAACACATCCCCTGGGGAAGCCCAGAAAAGCTGGGCTGTAGGAGAACTTGCAGTACCTGCTATCGTGACAAGGCCACTATCGCTAATGGTAACGACGTGATTCCGGGATATCGAC
Organism: Syrrhaptes paradoxus; assembly: GCA_013400615.1. NCBI lineage: Eukaryota > Metazoa > Chordata > Aves > Pterocliformes > Pteroclidae > Syrrhaptes > Syrrhaptes paradoxus. The sequence continues at coordinate 15,263 of VZTO01011951.1, forward strand.
TGTGTGTCTTTGGAGTTGGGGTCTGTGACCAGAGGGCGAATGCCGCTCCACGCTGCCAACACGTCTCCTCTTCTCACTGTCCAGGACCGAAGAGGAGCCAAAGTCAGCCAGGAACAGAAGCGGGAAGTCATCCCACCCGTGAGCAGCCCCACTAAACTGGCCATTTCCTTTTTTCTTCCCCCTACACCACTCCTCTGCCTCCTGTCCCATCCCTAAAGCCAACCCTGACTTCTCTGTAAACTTGGAGGAAGAAACCCTGAGGGCACAGTCACAAAAGCCCTAACACTTGTAGGAAAACACCCCAGCCTCCGAAAGTCACTTTGTTTAATATATAAAACATGGGACCAAAAGAAAATTTAATGAAATTAAGTTTGTTGCTTATTAAATTTACAATAGAAAAATTGACCTATTTCCTTTATGCTGAAGTCTTTGGAACATTTTTTTTTTTATATACAACTTTTAAATAAATGAAAATTGAAAATCAGTAACAGGGTGTAAAAACATCCCCCAAAGAACACAAAATAGATTTCCGAAATCAATGGTGCTCTGCCAGCATGTTTAACCTGCCAAAATGAAGTGTTAATCACAGAAATAAGATACCATATTACGTTTATAAACTAATGAAACTAGAAAAAGCAGCATGCGTGACACTATAATTAAGCAGTTGGAACACATCCAAGCCTGTGTAAGTTGATAACCCTGGCACTGTCTCTGGCAGCAAAAAGGCAGGTCTGCAGCGAGTTGATACGGCCAGCACAGTTGTTAATTCAATAACAGGCAATCTATAAACACCGCTAATTGCGTATGGGAGAAACGGCATGCACCAGGTAGGTTTCGTTCAAAAGAATTAAACTCTTCACAATGAAATACCTTGAAAAACCCCTGTCCTGTTCACCCTCGTGGCTCTACCAGCTACCTGTCTGGCCACAGCACTCACTCAGATCGACTGCTGCTCAGGGAACTCACAGGAACGCTTCCTGAAGACTGTTCCTGAACTTTATACAATACAGAGCCACCAATTATCCCCCTCGGGAAACAAGCAACCTAGCGTTTCCCATCTCCAGACAGCAAATTCTCCTAAATCTAGGGACACTGTGATGTTCCTGACCACGTGCTTTTCAGATTTTTTTTTTTTTTAAATGCTGCTACTACAACAGAAATACAAAAGTACAAATGCTTTTACTAAATACTTTTTTAAAAAAACTCACTATGAGGGAAAGTTGCAGCTCAGCTATGAAGAGAACAACTGTCACCAAGCAATTGTTAGAAATTCTCCTTTTTTGCCCATTATACCTTCTACTCCCACTGAAAACTGATGCTATTAGACATTTGCCAGATCAAGAAAAATAAATTCTAAGAATAGAGTGCCTAGAAAAATGGGAATAAAAACACAGGCACAGGGAAAATCAGAACAACTTTTCCTTCAAGAAAACAGGTGAATTACTTGCTGTACTTGCATTGATGTACAACCGACTGTCCCAGTTCTGCACAGCCTTGCCTCTGGCCCCCAGAGAGACCAGAATGACTGGGCTGTGCAGCTGGACAGCTAGCACCAGCTGGCTGAAAGCTGTGTGAAATCTGGACACACAGATATAATCTGATCTCCCTTTAAACAGCCAAAGCAGTGCAGGTGCATCTGGAAAAGCACCATCTTAGAGCTCTGAAACACAGATTGAGGTGCCACTTAGGTCCCACGGGTTTTAGAAACACCCAGATGCAGAACCACCACAGTCCGAGGCACAGCAAAACTTCAGCCAGATGGTGTTGACTCAAACTGCAAAGCCACAGGCTCCTCAGGACCTTCCCGGGGAGAAGCAGACCTGACGAAGGCTCACCTTCAACATCTGCACTAAGGTAGTTGCGCACTTCATTCAAAATGAAGTTGATATCTTCTTCTGTTGGTATCGGGTGGGAAGTCACATCAGTCGGGGTGTCTGTGGTCCCTGCAATAGTCATCTTCTCCCACGGCAGGAAGAAAATCACTCTGCCATCGCTGGTGGCCGGGTCAAGCAGCCCCATGTTGTCAGGGCTGAAATAAAGAAGGGACGTGGTTCAGAGCAGGTCTGGCAGCACCGCAGAGTCCGGTGTCACACTCCTTGCACCCCAGATAAACTATTAGAACACCACCTTTGTTCTTATGCCAGAATGGAAAGGGAAGGCTGCAGCAGAATGCCCATTAAAATGGAAGAAATAAGAACAGAACCCTAGTTCTGCTTGGATGCATCTAAGTACATAACAAGAAAAATTAGAGATAAAATATTATTAACCCAAGCTATCAGCTATCTGCACCCTACACAGAGGGCAAAAGTAAAGACGCACAAAATCCTAACAACCCCTACAACCTACATTCACAATAAAGGTGGTGGGAGTGAGGGTTAGTAACAGAAGGAAAAAAAATAGAGAAAACAAGAGAATGGCAACATGGGACTCAGAAGCGTTATGAGCCCATTTAACCAGTGAAGTTCCAGTGATGCTACAGCCTGAGCCTGTCCACCACCCGCCACTGCAGCAGGACCAGCACCCCCAGGCTGTACATTCCAAAAGCTCCCGGCTCCTGCATCCCTGAATGGGGAACCGTGTTTGAAGGAAAAAAGAGACAAAAGAGACACTAACTGGATGCTGCTATTCTGAGATTTTTCATTTACGTATGCCAGAGCTGCAAACAGAACAATTCAGTAAAATGAAGAAAAACAGTAGTTCTTTACGCAAGGAATTCTAATTTATGTATCAGTGGTTTTTTTTTTTTTATTGTAAAAAAAAAAATTCCCAGGTACAAACCCAGTTATCCTCATGACTTATTAAACAGCTCTGCTTATATTTCAGCAAACAAAAGGCTTCTATAAACACCTCAAACAGCTCCTATAGCGGAAACATTCAAGCTGCCCCTTTTTTTTCTTCATTTTTATTTAAAGGAAAGATGCTGACTTTCGTTCCAGGTGCTGGAAGTCCTTGTACAAACATCGGCAGTCAGTTTAGCAGCCTTTAGGTCTTGCACCTCTTCCCGATAATGCAGGAGGATACAGGTGGTATGTGGGAGGAGGACAGGGCATGCATTTCTGTGGCAATAAGGACCACCAGGGGAACAATGCAGAGGACTCAAATAACTACCGACACAATCAGATGAAGGTAGACAAAGACCTGCTTGGATATGAATTACCTGTTCAAGAGAGCCGTAAGCCGAACCACTGAATATTTCATTTTTAGGAAGTCTAAACTGATTACTGAAGGTAAGTTTTCAATATCTGGAAAGGCTAGAAGAGAAGCTGAAAATTTCATATAGAGCATGTATATTAGAACATTTTTAGGTGATATTTATAGACAGCTTAAGCATACAGTTGGAGAAGTACAATTTAATAGGGGAAGTCAACACAGATTTGTGAAAGGTAAATCACGTCAGACAAATGATTACTTTTTAAAATGAAAAAGCTATTGATTCAGAGACAGAGGAAACTAGATAGCTAATATACAGTATCAGAATATTCAGAAAACTTTAGACTTTTTCTCAAAAGTATGAATTTCTTTTTAATGGTATTTCATAAAAACTGTCAAAAATAAGGAAGAGAAGCAAGTCAAGACTTAAAACTAAGTTTCACCGCAACAGCTGTGGACCAAAGTGTTTTCAACCTGATCACACAGAAAGTGATGAGAAAGGATGACACAAGTTTTCCACATGCCAATTAATTTACTGAATTAACGACTACCAGCTATGTGGGGAATCTCGCACTCAATCTCCTATTGCTATCTTTGTTCCATCTTATATAAATAACTGAAGAGCCACCAAGAAACCCCACAAAGTAGGGTGTTTCCCATCAAAAAGCAGCAACTTAGCACCCAAATATTAGCTGTTCCAGGGTCGTGCTGCTGCACACCAGGAATACGCCTGAAACAAGATGTTTTTAAGACAAATTCTTACGATTACAGAATGGATGCGAGAATGCGGTATGAGCTATAGCGATATCACTGCAAGATTTCTCCCGTAACCTTTAAAGACTACTAGCATGGCTAAGCTCAGGACTGTAAACTCGCTCTGAAGCCCAGAGCAATGCCTTTACACAGAAAAATAGGGGCAAGCGGCCTCAGAGTGTAACACGGGCGGATCTGCAGCAACAGGACAACACTGAGGAGCTGACTTAAAGCAATCAAACGTGTTTGGAGCACAGCTACTTTTCAAAAAGCAGTGCAGTCCAACTGGACAATGTATGTCAAATGTTGGACAAATGAGGGAAGAATCTTGAAGATGGATGAGTAACATACACGTAGAACGTACGCAGCTCGAGACTACGGAGCTAGACAGGGTGACTTCACTGAGGGACGGATCAGAACTCTTGAAGTCAGCAAGCGGCTCACTCCCGGACGTTCAATAGGGCATTTTACACAACAGACACACAGAAGATCTCTACTTGATGAGGCATCTGACCACAGCACCACAAACGCAGCTGGAGAACAAAGAGGTGACTTTCCATAGAGTGGAACTAAGGTTTCACAGAAAAGTTTACCTGGAATCTGGAAAGCAGGGCAGATAGGAAATTTCAAGAAAGACAGAGAACATGTGAAATTTGTCAGAAGGGAGAAGTATTGCATTCATAGGCAAGGAGCCCATCTGAACAAAGGCAGACAAACCCCTCTCTCATTTGAGGAGATAATACACTTAAACAACTGGGAGTGGGAGGACTTACAGCAACTGCTATAATAGACATGTGTATGTTAAAAGTAGAATTATTGAGAGGAGGAATACTGGGACTATTAATGAAGAACATTAATGAGGAAGAAACCCATGGGAAATGAACGCATTAGGTTAACATTAGTTTTGCCAAATCTTAACTATGCTTATATCGATAAACCTCTACCTGTTAAAAAAAACCTAATTTGTGTGAGTAGGGGACAAAATTCTACCCAACATTTACCACAAGGCAAGCGGATGCGGTGAAATGACAACCTTCATTCGTTGAGGAGTATTCCTTGGCACCAGGAGAAGATTCAATGCAACTAAGATGAAATATCATGAGTATTTTCTGTTCAGCAGACAGCTCCTTGGTTTAAGCTATCCCACTCCAAGGAAATTCAGCACAGAGCTCTCTCATCAGCTGCGCTGCGGAGGCAGCATGTGGGTTGATACTATTTCACCAGAAAAGTGATGCCCACATGCTGACATACACAGGGGAACGAGGAGAACAAGAATTCTCTTCATTTCCAATTAAAATTATTAGGTTATTACAGAATAAATAAAATAGAGCCCTCATGCATATGAAGCCATCTTCTACTTTGAATTTCCAAAGTTTTAAAGTTTTACGTGTGTTTACTGTAGGGCCACAAAGTCAATCACACACGTCCTTCTCGTAGTACATGAGGAAACCAGGATTACAACCCTTTTCTCCTCATCCTTAGTGTTTTCGAGCAGCTATGGCACGATTTTCCCATTTTTCACATGGAAAGACACCAACAAAAAGACCAGAATGCAAGAGTGATTTTACACTAGGGCAAAACCACCTCAGTTTTACAGTCTACAGTCATGTCCTCTGGGGACACTCCAGCAGAACCAGCATGTTGCGCACTGGCAGTCCGAATTTCTGTCCACAGAGGAGAGCGATGATGATATGGAAGGCATTGCTGTCAGCACACTGGGCTAAGTCCATAAATGTGAATTTCCATTAGGATGCTAATGACTGTAGAAACCAAAAGGCAATATTTGAGTTTCAACTGACAACGCTTACTTGGTAGAAGGGGATTTGGTTTTGCAGCAGCAAATAAGGAAAGAAGCAGGAGTCTTGCAGAGTGCCAAGGGAACCTCTTCTGCACCAAGGTCAGCAGAGGGAGGCAAGTCCTTTTCACCAAAACAACCACGGGTGGCTGGGCTTGTGTCCGCAGAAGCATCAGAATTTAACTGGGGTACCGTGGACTGCTTCTTGTATCATCTACACGCTGCCGTCGTATTTACTGTGAGTGGAGTCGAACCACAGCAGAGTACGGGGCAGAGTGTCATTGCAGAGACAGTTTCATATTTAATAGGACAAGAGTTTTTGTACGAAGGTGGCAACCTCTCTGGAAGGTTTATATGCTGCTTGTTTTCTCAAAGGGGGTGAAGAAGCAGTCAGTACACTCAGCTCAGACTCATTATTGACAAAGGTGCCTTTCACAAGCCTGTTGTAGATGTTCTGCCCCAGCACCCTTGAGTTCTGCCTTGGGGAGTTTTATCTAAGAACTACAAGACTTCAGCCTTTTCTAAATATAAGAAATTGTTCTTCTAATCAGCATAGTACCAGAATCCTCTGAAAATCATATCACGCATTCAAAACTACTGTAAAACCCACAGATGCACCTCTGCAAGCTCATTACAGACACCAGCAGAGATGGTTACAAATGGTTTAGGCTTTGAATACCGTTACCTGTAATAACCAGGCATCACAATGTGCACGCCCGCACTTGGCTGACAGATGTTGGGTACTTGCTGATCATCCATTTTGCGCACAGAGTCTGTGAAAGGTCCCGTAGCATTGATAACACACTTGGCTTTGACATCAAATTCCTGCCCTGCGAGAGAAAACAATATCAATCACACACACCATTTGTTTTCCTGCTCGCTGACACTCTCTGTTATTAATCCATCTATGAACTTAACCTACTGTAAAGCGCATCGGGCTTGTCTGAACAGAACAGCTGGAATGGTTTTTAAAAATTAACCAAGTTTCCACGTAACAACAGATTTGAAAGAAAACGTTTTACAGCTCAATCCCATCTTATCTGCAGGGGCAGGAGGAGGCAGACGGGGCGGAAGAAGTTCAGCTGACACCTGCCTCTCAAACGGGAGAGATTTCAGTCTCGACCCACAGACGCGGTAAATGGGATTATTATTGTACAGCACGGAGCGTTTTACAATATCATCTTCGCTTGACGGAAGGGTTTGGATGTAAAGCTTAGTCTACCCTGCCAAAACACTAGGATTTGAGTGAAAAATCTGACAGAAGTTATGGATGATTGACACTAATGGTATGCCGCTGCGCTCTGGGAAGATGGCTCCTTCACCAGTTCACTGATATTTACAAACAGCAGTGTTCCCCGCTCCTCCCTCGTTGCCTTATTTCTGGGGTTCTTTAATGAAAAAAGCAAAGGGCTGTGCTCTCTGCTCAGCTGGGGAACAGCAGAGCCCGCTGCACAGGGCGCTGCAGACCGGGGCTCCGCGGTGCTGCATGGGTGGGCTGGTGCAGCGGGCAGGGGGCCGACCGGGGGTCCCAAGGCACCCACCTGTTAAGACATCCTTGCAGTGCACGCCGCACACCCGCTCCTTCCCGCTGGCCGGGTCGGTGGTCTTGAGCAAGCGCAGCACTTCAGCGTAATTGGCGGTGGCAGCGCCGTACCTGGCAGCAGTGAGGGCGATGGCGAGGTTCATCCGCGCGTCGTTGTGCTGTCCTGCAGCGGGGACGGGACCCGGGGAAGGACACCAGTCACCTCCAGCCACGGACTTGTGGTATGGAAGTGTGTCAGAACCGATCTGTCACATCTGTCCCTGTCACATTGAATAGGCGTGATGGCTGCTCGCGTCTAACGAGGATTATTTAAAGATACATCCCCTCCGCTGCGTCGGCAGCAGCGTGTCGGGAGCAGCGAGGCTGTACAGCACGCTGCAGCCTTTGCGCATCATGCAGCTGAGAATCAGTGCTCGTTCCCCTCCAATGTAGGAGCAGACAAATCACTCTTTACCTTTTCCTGTGCCATCGTGCTGCAATTCTGGAACTGTGTCTAAGGATTCGTTCGATAGTCCAACCAGTATGAACCAACGCTCCCTCTCAGCAAGGGCACCACACATCGCTGCACACCCCAGAAACTGCTTTTCACGCACTGGGCCACGTTACCAGCTTTCTAGAAATGGGTTTTTTTCCCTGCTTACCCGTTTTAACTTCCCAACATACAATATTAAAGCATCAAAAAAAAAAAAAGACATAAGCAGACAAGAATTAATGAAGGATTCTTAACATATATCATTAAAGATTTATTACTGAAATTCCCTCGTTAAAGAAAACCAAGAGAGAGGCGGAGGGACCATGAGGGGAAGATGATTAATTACTTTGAAATACTGGCTTCACCTGAGACTTTTCCTATTTATTATTGCCACTGAAGTTAAAGTCCTGGATGCTGGCTAGAAAGAATTACTATACATTGAAGGGGCCAGGCTCTGTGTGTCCTGAATAATTAATTCAGGAGAGGGCTAAACTTCGCGGGGTATGGTTCACTTCCCCACGTGTTTGCACCACTTCTATCAAAGATAATACTGACCAAGTGATAAATTTGTAATAGATATTGTTGTTGATTTATGTTGCCAGCACTCCCAACGTTTAGTATAAATGGTTTATGCAAAGTTCGGTCCTTCTGATTCTGCCGGTGCAATCTCGAACCACTGCACAAACAATTCTGCTCCCAGCTGAAAGGGCAAAGTTATAAAGATGGGATCAATGACCCCAAAGGCACCACCTCCCCTCCCCAAACTTCTCATTCCAACACAGCTGAGACGATACAGTGCAATCAGTCTTCAACTATGAGAAAAAAAAGTGATGCGAGGTGTACAGAACCAGTAAGAATGATAAAGCACCGATGAAGAAACAAACAGTAACTCCAATTCAGCTAAGCAAACAATGCCCAGAATAAACTGCAGAAAAGAACAGCAAAACAACTGAGCAGCATGTCAGAAAAAGTTGGGGATGCTCCATCACACAGGATGCATAAGACGAAACAACCATCTGTCAGAAGTGGCAGGCAAATCATTAAACAAACGCATCAACATTGGTGCCGCAGCAGTGTCAGGGAAGGGACAGAGTGACCTTATGAGGTTTACCTCAAACCTCAACATTTGAACACAGGGTTGAGTGAGTGTACAGCTCGGATACTGGGGGACCAGAAAAAAGTCAGAAAAAAGACAAAGAGCAGTGAGAAGCTGTGTTACAGCAGCTGCTCCTACATCAAGCAGAATACAGCACATATTCCCGAGGAATCCAGGAAAAGCTCCAAAGGCTTTCAGAAGTGCATTTTTCTGGAGACACCCCTCTCGATTTGGGGTGCCTGACCCATGGGATACCGCAAGCCTTGGCTTTGCAGGATAAGAAATCCAGCACAAAACAGAAACCCTACCCTCAAAAACCTGCTGCCTCTACATGAACAACAGCCTGCAGGACCCGTCCCCACACTGTAGGGTTTATTCTCTATTGCAGAAGGACCCCAGGGCCAAGAGGGTTTCCTTGGTGACCTTTGGATCCTCCATCAATCTGTTTTTGCCATCAGCGCCCAGGGTGGTTCCCGATCCAAGCTGGTTTTCTCTGGCTGACACAGGGTGTGGATCCATCACACAGAAGCTGCGCAGTTCCCTGTGTCAGCCAATATTAGCTTTGGTCCATGGGAATCCTCACTGTTTAAATTTTGCAAGCCTGCCTCTTCCCCAGCTCTGTGACTTATTTGTCCAGACCAAAAGCAATCCAGAGAAGCCAATCAGCAGAACAAATAAACGGGGAAAGAGGTCTGATTTCTAAAAAGAACAAATATCTAAGTAACAGTTGCTTATTAAGCCCAATTTTGTTGAAAATCCTCATGCTCATAATGTCAGAGTGAGCCAAGGATACGCTCAGTGCATGTCAGGATTTGGACCCCTGTGCTCAAGATAACATTTCCACGCGCTCTCTGAAGCTCTCATCCATTTTCCCCTCATCATTATTCTGACGCCAGAAACCCCTTGCTATTAGTCAATTCTCAGCTGTCCAAAAGGAACTCTGAGCGCCTGTGTCACGTGTTTGCAGGAAGAGGACTGGGAAATAACCAGTTCCTGATTAACTGCACATCTAGAGAAACCCACTGCCTTCAGATTGATGGGATCTACAGAGTGGAGTCCTGGAGTATTTCACGGCACGAACAGCAGAGATCTGCAGAGGTCTGCATTTGAAAGGAATGACAAGTGACTCACCAGCTCAGAAATTTATCATCTGTGGAGAATAATACTGCAACAGTTTGGTAGCTGTGGGGTCACACTACAATAGTTTTTATACTCAGGAACAGTTTTTTTTTTTTTTTTTTTTTTTTTTTTTTTTAAAGCCCTCCAGCTCACACATGCACATTTTCCTCCAGATTTTAATGACATTAAAATCCTGTACTTTATACACAATTACTTTTTTTCCTTGATGTCTGAAGAGGCTGCTGTTCCTCCCTGCACACCCCACGTTGTAAAGGTACCGTAGCCAGCTCAGCTCTTACGACAGCACCATGCACAATTGGCAAAGCATTTTTTCTGCCTATTAAATCAAAACTAGCTACTTACACACGTGTTAGAGTGGAATCAGGAAAGAGATTGCTCTGTGTCCTGGTGCTTAGACGTTTCTCATCACTCTAGAGGGAAACAGAAGGACAGCAAAGCAAAGATTCCCCATCTCGACCTCTTTGACTTTTCCCTCAAATGCCATTCTCCCTGTGTAAGATTCAGAGATCCTCCAAACCCAAGAGAGAAGCCTCCACACTTAACCTCCTCCAGAACAAAGGTGAGAAGCTCTCCTGACACCGTGGTTCTGGGTTACCTGCTCCACACCCACTGTCCTTCACAGCGCCCACTGGAGCAAAACAGAGACAACAACTACGCCCCCCTTGCTACCAGAGGTAACCCTCTATGATACCATGGGGTTTTTCCAAATATTCTAAGCCAAAAAGTTATTTTATAACAACAGAACGGCTAAGCCTAATTCATTTGGCATCCTTCTCCACAACTGAGCAAGCTCCTGAAGGTCTCCCAAACTAACCTGTAGGCGATCCAGTGAAGTTATAATCATGACATTCAGCAACAACAGATGCTCACAAACACCCTGCCCCGGAGAGGTCACTGCTGCTGCGGTCCCAGTGCTCCAGGGCGAGTTTTGAGAGCGCTTATTTGCTGCGTGCATGGCAGCTGGAGCAGCTCACCGGTGGTGCGAAACCCACCGTACCCCGAGCACCGTGGAAGAAGTGTTCAAGAGCCAACTGATGGAACAGACGAGTGATACCTCTCAAAAACAGGAGGATGTTTAAATCCTTTAAGTTATTTCTAGTAAGAAAAACTGAAAGAATTGTCTATCCTATTATTCACTGTTGTCATCTGCTACAATGGGGCAATACTTTAGTTTTGTGAGGGATAGTCAACCTTGCCTTTAACAAAGCACTGGCCCAACTGCTTTCACTGAAGTACCACTGAACCCTCTTATTCTTCGAAGGCATCCTGCTGAAGACATTTAGTGCGTGAAGATATTTTGTGTAAGTGTTTCCTACATCATGTTGAGACCAACAGTGATGCCATTTGGTTTATAATTTCTCTTTTTTGTGTAATTTAGGAAAATTCTATTTTCATTCCTCAGTAGCAAATGTTGTATTTCTTCAAAGACGAACAGACAATGCTTCCGTTGGCACCGAGAGCATCCTCCCACAGAGCGCACACAGTGTACATTCAATTTTATTTTTATCAAAGCTGAACCACAGCCAGCAGCGGTAACAAAGCCCACAGACTGCAGAAATTTGTTAGTGGCTGACTCAGTGGAGTTGGGTGAAAACCACACCGTTAGCAAGGCACTCTGCTAGTTCTGGTATGTTCTGTCCTGGGCTACCACTCTTATCCCAATTCCTGCTCTCTCCTCTGCAGCTCTGTTCAGTTCAGGACAAACAGCACGCAGCACCTGCTTTTTTTTTTTATTTTTTTAGGAAACTGGAAGCTGTTTTCACCCAAAGAGGGTAACTTTTGTTCACGTTAACCTTTCCATGCTAAGAACCACCACTCTGCTGTTGATGTACCTGCTGCATGAGGATTAATCATGTCACAGCGTCTGCCCCAGGTGCGCCTTGGCTTCGGCTGCAGCAGCACGGCTGTAAGAGGTGCTTCTGCAAACTTGGTGCTGTAAAGAACAGGCTGGTCCTGCAGAAGCCTCCTCACCTTTTCCCAATTTACAGCCCTTTCTGATCAGGCGTATCTAGTTATTGCTGGGGAGGTCATCTCTAATGGAGAGCGGGGAATTAGCCATGCAAGCAGCTGTACGACAGCCTTAATGAACTTTCTAGACAGCGCAAATCTTTCCATAGAACCACCTACCACGCTTCTTTCGAAAGGAAAAATACACGAAAAGAAACATTTGAATGAGAGAACCAGGCCCACAGTATGCGCACTGTTTTATAGCAGAATGCAGCCACACAAATCAGTAGGGTTCTGTTTTCGTTGGGTTTTCTTTTTTAAAAAGCTGAGGGGATAAAGACAAACTAAATAATTGTGAATTAATCTCTTGCTTGTGTATCACTCCTTCACTAATATCAGTGAGCCCCACTTATTTAACTAGAATACTGAACTGCAACTCCCAGGGCAGCCCCTTCCATTTGGGACATACCCCAAAACCCACCACCCTGCATTGAGACGGGGATGTTACACCCACTTTCCCCAAAAGCACCCATATTCTAAAAGTTAAGTATATTTTTGTACCTATACGTTATATTCTTACAACAGCCTTGCACTAGACAATTGCATGCACACAGTAAAGAAAAGCAATGCACGAAATAATTTATTTCATGTGCATTAAAAAGTTTTCTCGCTGTGTGTATACAAACCTTACTGAATTTAAGGCTGATGAGCGATAATTATACATTACTGTAGATAACTATGTTACCAGGACTGCCCACATCCTCTAGTGTTTAACTAAGTGCTTAATGGCACGAACAGTTTTATTACAAGCATTAAAAAAGGAGCTCAACATCTGATGCACACACAAACCAGTTGCATCCAAGTTCAGGCATTATGAATCAGCTGGAGTGACTCAAAACTTCTCCCGACTTCTCTGGGCAAGAACTCAGCGAGTTCTTTTCCCCAAACACAAGCAGAGTAAGTTCAGAGGTAAACGTCAAATCCGACTCGTGAGTCACAAGTCATTAGGAATGCCCTCAGACCCGAGGTATTTCTCGCTCTCCAAATCCCATGGAACTTATACCAAAAATCCGCTGAAAGCTAGCAGACTTCCTAGGAGATGTCGCACACACGCATCTGTTCTGGGACCGCTCCCGAGGGAGGGGAGTTCTGACTCAGTTAAATCGGCTCCATCCCACCCACGCAGAAAGACGCCGCAACACCCTACCAGGCTGTTAGTGCTTCTCATACGAACCCTGTCCAGTCTGAATTCTGCCTTCCACCGCGCTGGGAAACACAGCCCGACCAGCTGGGGAGAACAACACGCACCTAAAGATGCACTTGGCTCTGGAAAGAACCACCCACCCCGCATTAGTTTAGTTCTTTCAGTCTGACCCAAGACGGGGCCGTTTGCAGCCCTCACCCTGGAGGAGCTCTAATGGAAAGCCTCGAGGTTGGGTGGATTTATTCTAACAGATCCCAACTCAGATTCACCACATCCAGTTTAAATAATCCAACAGTCACGTTAAGTAAATTCCTGCTTCCTCCACTTAGCACCAGCTTCGAGCACGAGAAATAAACTTCCCTGTTCCTGGGGGCAATGGGGTGAAGAGGTGATGGCCATCAGCGTCCGACCTCCAGGTTCTGGAGGAGCTAATACCCACAAAAGCCCCATTTATCAAACCGTGACACACACAGCCCGAGAGCACGCTGCAGAGACCACCCAGGATGCAACGTAACCGCTGTTTTACAAGAGAAGCTTGGGGAGCCTGAGAAAATCACCATTATTTTCGTAAGGCAAGATGAAAGGAGCGGAGGAACCTGCGACCAAACAGGCTGCACGTGTGGATAAAACCAAACACGGCCAAAGGGAAGATCAGGAAATGAAAGCATGATACATTCAACTTATGGAAAGAGTTACAAACAAAAGGGTAACACAAGCACGAGACAGGAAGCCCATAAAAGCTTTTTTTTTTTTTTTAAAAAAAATATTAAAAATCTCAATACCCTGAGAATGTCTGTCCAATCGAGTCTACTGCCAAGTTACGGCAGAGAAGGCAAAGCCCATACTGGAACTAAGGTATCAGTGCACCAAAAGAAGCCATAATATCCAGGCACATCCAGCGAGAGACAAAATTTGGAATTATTATTCCCTGCTACCGCTTTATAATGATGTTGTTTCCCACTTCTTTTGTATCAGCCTTCAACTTGTCACTACAATCATACTGCAACGTCAGGGGAAGTAAAAGCACAGTGTCAAAATGCAACTAAACATTGTCACTGTCAGTTTGCGGAACCCGCGCTGAAATGTCACTCTGAACAACTGTCACGGCGGGTGTGCCGCGGCCGTGCACTGCGCCAGGACGGAGCGTGGTGATGTCCGAACCGCTTACTGCGCGCTGGCGCGGCACAGGAGCTGACGGGACTCCCGGCACCCACGCCAACAGCTGGAATTTGGGGCAAACGCAAAACCGAGGAAAACTTTGCTTTGCACACCATAGCAGCTATTTTTTGAAGCCCAAATAAAATAATGATGGAAGTGTCAGCTATTGCACGTTGTGTTCAGCAGGCGGGACACTGACCTCCACTGTGCAACCCCGCAGGGACCAGCCTGGGAACGAGGAGCCACGGGAGGGACGGACACACAGCCGTGGCAGAGCTGGAGATGGACAGTGCTGCTCCCGAGGATGGGGACATGGCACACTGCAAGCGGCCAGGACAGCGGAAGTGAACCCTGCTGATGGAGAAATGAGCAACGTGCATCTCCCTAGCCCCTCCTCAGGATCGGGGCTGCTCCAGCCCCATATGACAGATGACATGGGGATGGCCACCGGCGCAGGGGAAGGAGCTGCAAGATGTACGGGCATCCCATAGTCCATTCTCCCTCAACATACATCTAACCATCCCTACACTCCAGAACAGTGTACATACTAACTAATGGGCGACTATTAAGTCCCCATAAAAGGCACACATATAAATTACGGCAGAGTTACATGCTTCGATGGAGTCTTTCCCCTAAAAGCCACAGCGCACTGGGGAACGCTCAGATGTTTGCAGCACAATGTGCAAATAATGTCGTTTTGCTCAGGAATAATCTTAAATCTTTTAGGTAACATGATCTGAAGAATTATTCCCCGTCCACTTCTTAAGGGACACAAAAACCATCCTTTGCTTATATGAGCATAAAAAAAAAAAAAGAGGAAAAGAGAGAAGCACAGAATTCACTAGAATATTCATCATTTCCAACCTTAAACCCACAGCATACAAACAGACAAATCCAGCAAGTCAGAGAGCAAAGCCAATTTAATCTGTGGCTCCCCTGAGGTAAATGTAGTTCACA
Organism: Syrrhaptes paradoxus; assembly: GCA_013400615.1. NCBI lineage: Eukaryota > Metazoa > Chordata > Aves > Pterocliformes > Pteroclidae > Syrrhaptes > Syrrhaptes paradoxus. The sequence continues at coordinate 30,478 of VZTO01011951.1, forward strand.
GTCCTGCCCCCACCCCAACCTCAGCCATAATCCCTGCTTCCTGGAGGTAAGAAAGCACTGGAGTGAGGAAAATTCTGCAGCAGGATATAATGATCCAAAATGACAGGGACAATAATGACAATGAATTTCATGTCTCCCAGTCATGAGCTGGGGATGCTTGACTGGGCTGACTTACACAATTAAATTGTTACAGGTACAGCAGGAGATGCAGTTACCATCCGCCGGCTTTTGGGAAGGATGCCTCCAGCAAAGGGAAGAAGAGCGCTGCGGATGCGCCGTCCCTTTTGTTAGGGGCCAGCGGCTGCCGCTGCAGGGACGCTCGTGCGGCTGCACCCTTTGACAGAGGCAAAACTGGGTTAAAGACACGAGCCATTTTAGGCTATTGATTTTATCCCTTCTGAAAACGATTGAAAAAAAAAAAAAAGCTCCGCCGGATAAAGCCCTGCGTGTCTCGAGCCACCGTGCACCGAGAAGCACTGCAAGCCAGAGACCCCACGGACGGCAGCAGAAGCACTGTTTATAGCGGATCACATCTCCTCTCTCGTCCCCACTCGTGTTTATGCTAATGCCAGCAAGGAAAACCACAGCTGCTTCTCCAGGTTGAGCCGCAAACCTGCGTCCCGTTTTCCGTGCGTTCCACTAGAGGCAGCCAGCGTCACATCCACACGTCCCCTCCTAGCAGGCTGCTGATTTCCTTCGGGATCTCGCACACAACTCTATAGACCGTGGGACAAAATGAATTTGAAAGTGAGGGGATATGGAGAACACACTCAGTGCTGACAGCATCTTCCAGGTTATTCCTACAGTTAGTGTTCCGGCAAGGCGGCTCTCATTCGTCCGGCTTCAGTTTTGAAATACCAAGAAATACAGTCAGCCACGGGTTTCACCTATAGGAAGCCTTTTTAGTGACAAACTGTCAATGAGTTTTTATATCCAGGGAAGGGGAAAAAAAAAAAGCCATACAGTTGTCTGCATCTGTAATAGGGTAAAATCCCTATTCCAACTCAACATTCTCCAAATATTAATTTGTCAAACATGAATTACAAAGCTATAACATTTCATAATGCAGGACACACTCAAATACTAGGAAAAATAGCTACGAGAGCCTAAATAAAAAAAAGCATTTATTCCGTTTTTGACAGCTTAATGAATGTCCCACTCTTTTGCATTGATTTTTGTGTGTGTGTGTGTCTGTGTGTGTGCCTGGGAAGGATTTCTCCTGGGGTTTGCTGTAAGCAAGGAAAGCTAAACCCTCTGCCAAAGCTGCTGCTTCTACCTTTAATAACCCCCAGAGTAAATATTTCAGCAGAGAATACATACATAAATACTGAGAACGCAAAAAATAAAGGACAATTTCTTGCATCGCAGTAAGTATACTGGAAACTTGAAGAACAAGACATTAAACAATCAAATACCTTGATGTGGCAAAACAGTCACCGAAGCAGTAGATGCTAATTCCTGCTTCCAGAAGACAGCAGTAAATTCAAAGAGCAGGGTCAGCAAAGCCCTAAAATCTCAAATTCATGACTGATTCCAGAACACAAATTTTTCTTACACACCTAAAGGCTCATCTTGCAAGGCAAAATATGTTAACAAAGGTCCGCAAGCAGCTAGAGACAGAAAAATAATGCATCTTAAAAAGCACTGTGCCACTTAGAATTTCCAAACCCTTTCACCCGAAATGTTCTGGCCAGCTGGATCTCTGCTCTCATGTTTTTCCTAGTCCTTAACATAATGAACTATGTACAATTTAAATGGAGATTAATGCTTCCATTTAAAGTGCTTTAAAATAATTCTGCCTGTGATGGTGAGATCTCAGCCCAGCCTCTCCACAGTGCCTCTTCTCCCGTTTTCCTTGAGCTATGTAAGTGGAACTGACAGATCACTGCTCAGATAGCAGCCGCGTTCTTCCCCCAAAATGTTGCCTTTTTGCTATTCAGGAGTATCCGAATACCAACAAATGCTAAATGAAGTCTGACATGTACCCCTAAGAAACAAACTTGTAAGTTGTGGCTTCAAAGCAAACCTTGAATAACTAGGACACATTGTGTACACCCAGGCTAACATCCAACATATGCTTTAGTTTCCTGATGCTGAGACAGAGCAAGAATAGCCCCTGGGAAAGTCTGTGATTTGCTGTTGCTGGTACTTCCAACATTTATAATGTACCTTTTTTTTTTTTTTGCTTGCATAAACAATTTAAAAAATGTAATTAAGAAGACCACAGCAACATTTCAGAACACAACATATTCATGAATAATGGATTATTTGACATGCCACCAGTCTGCTCAGCAATTACAAAACAAAACACAGAGCACTCCCCACCCTGCCTTTGAAAAGAACATTGTCACCTCTAAGTCACAACTGGATGGGTGGTTTCATCAAATAAAAAGTAACCTCCAGAATGAATGGTTTAATTCCTCCCTTTGGTGGTAGGAGCAACATGCCAAACAGAGATGCGCCCAGTAGGTGCTACTAACAGCTACAGATACAAAGAGTGTACAACAGAGACAGGAATAGAGAAAAACAAAAAACCAGGATAAAGCTGCCTGAAACTGCACATAAAGAATCAGTTCAGACATGCCATCCTTAAAAGGCCAATTTATTTATTTGTTCTTTAGGGAAGACAGAGAAAGAATGGGCAGACAAGATAAAGATATGCCCTACTTTAAGACATACATATTTTTTGCCATTATTTAATGCTCTATTTTATGATTAATCCTTCTGAATGAACTAGAAGGAGTTGAATTCAATCTTATCATCCCCTTCTCTACTTCGAGTTCTTTTCCCTTTTGTCCTCCATTCCTCCATTTAGGGCATGAAAGCATATCACTAAAATTCAAGCATAATAATGTACAAGATCTAAAGTGTGCCTGCTGAAACATTAGGACTTAAAACAGATTTACTGTGGACAGAACACAGGTTAATTATTCATGATAAAATAATTAACGTGTGAGACCACAGCGTGAGCCCATCTACAGCATGGGCCATGGGGTGACCTACAGAGCAGTCACTACAGACCACACTCACTTCTGGAAGGCGGTGTGTTGGGAACTGATTTAACATTGCAGCTGGGAAGTTTTTATTCTGGATTAGGTGCAGCCCCAAATTACTGCAGCCTGTACTATGAACTCACAAATTTGATGTTTATCCTTCAGAACCACTTTGTTCTTCCAGGAAACTGAGGTTTGGTGGAGCTTTGACAGTTTCATTTTTTCACTGCAAAACACCATTGCTTTAAAATCTGCATAAAGCCGTGGATCCCTGAGCTGTAGTTTTACAGGCAAAGGCAACCAAGGCCAGATCCCCAGCGTGAACAAGCAGGGTCACTGGCAGCACACCTCCAGGTCTGCTTTTGCTCTCTCACCAGATTCGCCTCGAGTCCTGCCAGCATTGCAGCCGTTCCTCCGAAGGAGAACCGCTGAGAGTCTCTGCCACCTACCCAATTTTACGAAATCTGTGCGAGCAAACAGAGCAATTACACAAGGCTCCCCCTCCATTAAACCGCTCTTCTGTATTTTGTACATTTTTTTTTTTTTCTTCTTCTCTATTTGGCACTTGTTGTTTCCAAGATGCAGAGTGCGGGTTTGTTTCCTCTTGCCTGGGAAGGCAAGAAAACCACCAGAGACATCCCGCAGCCATCAGAGTTCTGCACCGTCCTGCTGCACAGACGCTTCCCACCAGAAGAGCACACGGCATCTGAACTCTCATCAGTTACAACCCTCTTTAAAACAATTCTTCACCCAAGAAACCTGAAGACTAATTTTAAGGCTATCTTGTAAAGGTATATCTTTAGAATCCGAACTATTTAATCAGAAAAGAACCTCAATAGATTACAAACAGATTGCAGGTACAGTGCTCTTATGAGAAGTGTAATCCCAGTGAAGAGAACACCTCGTTCCTCCTGCATGCTCCTGGGATCCCTTAAAACAGTCTAAGGGATAGCTTATGAAAAAATACATCTGAATTCTTTCTATGGATGCTATTTACAGCAGCTCTTGTTACAGTATACAAAAAATACCACATAGTCCCACAACAAATTTTGCTCCTAAATAACCTCTAGACACTAAAAGCAAGATAGAGAAGATGCGGTCTCCTCAGTGATGGGTAAAATCAAGCCCATCCTTCACATCTCACTCCCAGATAAGAACGTACACATACATATAATTTTTTTTCCATTTTTCTAGGCTCTTTATGAGCCAACTTGCAATCATGACCATGTGCTTTTGTCAGAAGCCTCATAAATACCAAGCCCAGTGTGTTTCGAGACGCTGCTTCTTCCCAGCACAAAAGCCCCTATTGATAAGCTGATGAATAGTGTAAATGCAGTTCTAAGACGGGAAAAGAACCACCTTTATTTGGTGTGGAGACCTTTCTGGCTGCCAAAAGGTCAGAAACTACATCTCCAGGTAGAAGTGAACGAGAGCTGCCCCACTGCTGAAGTGAAGCAGTATTTGAGCTATTTATTCTCCTCCCAGCCTGCAGCGGACCCATGGCTTCTCCCCTCTCCTGAACACACCCGACATTGCAGGATTTCCTAGCAGGCTCCATGACCAACAAAGTTTTTCTAAAACTTTCTGCCTTAGAAGGGAAGTGGAAGAGGACTGGGGAAGGGGGAGGACCAACCTAATGCAACACACATTGTGAAACACAGCAGAAGCCTGATGCAAACTAAAAAAAAAAAAAAATCCCTCTCCTAGATATGCCAACATAACCGAGTGCATCAAGAAGGCAATTACAGCAGTATACCCAGCACTCCAACTTCAGCAATGAGCTTCCCAGCATTTAGAATCTGTACAAGTTCAGTATTCTTGAAATACTGAAGTTCTAACAGTTTGGGGATGTAAGGTGCACAACAGGAGAAAGTGCCGAGATAAAGCTCCAGACACTTGTACATCAACACAAACGCCAGAATTCCAGACAAGTGAAGTTTCCAGGTCATCATTTGTTAAGTAAGCCAATGAAACTTCCATCAATTTAGTTTCAGGTTCATAGAATCATAGAACAGTTTGGGTTGGAAAGGACCTTAAAGATCATCTGTTTCCAACCCCCTGCCATGGGCAGGGACACCTCCCACTAGCCCAGGTTGCCCAAAGCCTCATCCAGCCTGGCCTTGAACCCCTCCAGGGATGGGGCATCCACAACTTCCCTGGGCAACCTGTTCTAGTGTCTCACCACCCTCATAGTGAAAAATTTCCTCCTTCCAAGGTTGTCTCGCACATCTACAGAGACTGGAAGGACAGAGATGGAGTGAGGAAATTCCTCGCTCAGAAGACCCACTGCGGCATGTGTTGCTGCACAACTCTGCCAGGACTAGACTTCTTCCACAGAACAAGGCCAAAAGGCTTGTCCGTTCCTGCATTACAAACAAGGGGGGGTGCTTCTGAACGTGAAAATGGCTGTTTCTAGACAGCTGCAAAGAGTTACATTAAGTCATCATTCTGTTTGGAATAAACATCAAAAGGCTTGCAGAAAGCATCTTTATTTTCTCCCACTGAGACACTGACTTTGTGTGTCACACACAAACTAAAACTGCGGATACACAGGAAGGAGACAAAGGAAAAACATAACTTACCTATGAAGTGAAAGCTCCAGAAGCAAGCTGAACCCTTTCCATTGCTGTGCTTCCCTTCAGAAAGCCAACGCACACAACCTACAGCCGCACACTTGTGCTTCCCCTGCCCTCAAAACACAGCACAGCGTACCAAGGAAAGCACGGAAACGCAACATACCGTCGTAGTAGACAATAGCTGCAACAAGCTCGTCTTTGCGTAGCATCGGAAAGAGCTCCAAGGCTCTCGACTTGCTCAGAACGTAACTGCTTTTCAGACACTGACTTCCAGCCACCATGTCATAGATTTTTATTCCAATCCAGTAGTATGGCAACTGCCACCATCTGCAGGAAAAAAAAAATATTCCCCACGAAGTGAAATAAAAAAAAAGTTAAAAGTGCATGCACACGCTTCTGCTGTAATACAGAACATGTTAAGTACCATGGTATGTTGTATCACACCACTCTGACTCTGTACCATCACACAGGTTCATGGTACCACATTCAGCAAAAACTCACTGCTCTAAGCAGCCTGCTGCACCAAGTAGCTGCTCTTACAGATCCAAACACCTAACCCTGATCACTGTGAGTCTCTCTCATACAAGAAGCAAACTCTTGCCTCGACCTCAAAGCACCCTGTGCTGCGGAAGGCAAGTGCACTGAACGCTGCTGGCTGGGAGGACTGAACAGCCCGCTGCTGAGAACACCCCGAGAATGTGTGCTCAAGACGAGGACGTACAGGAAAGAACAGCAAACAACATCCTGGAGAGGGGAGTCCATTCAGCTGCTAACTCCCCTCCTCCCCGCACCGGGGTGGCAAAAACGCACGGGAAAGCTGAAGCCCATGGTGTGCTCCTAGATAGCAGCGAGAGCTGCTTGGTGCTGTAAGAGAATTTCATGCTTCTGCAGTACGGCAACATCTCACCTCCTGGAGGACAAAGCTTGTGACAGGTTTAAGGACGAGCTTGGGAAGAGGCACCTGGAAACTTCTCCAGGGAAATAGCTTGCTTGTCAAAAGCGATGGCAAAGGAGAGGTATTATAGCAGAGCTTACTTGTAAACAGGTAGCATTATCGGCAAAGGAGCTGAGAGGTGAGGAGCAATTTCAAGCAGATTTGCACGCTCCTCCAGTGCTTCTTTCACCGTCTTGTACTGAAAAATAGAAGCACACGTGTGAATCCCACGTTACTCAACTTTGTGCCCATGTGCGACATTTCATAAGAAATCATTTAACAAAGCAAATGCCTCACGCAATTTTTACTGTTCTTTCATAAACACACAAGGATTTGCTGAAAAATTCAAAAGTTAAGGAAACTGTTTCCCAAGAAAACTAAGTTTCACTAGTTTCATTTTGGTGTCTTGGCAGGTCAGTTGAATAATTTTTCATTTGAACACCAGGTGCAATAAAGCCACGCTACTCCTAACTATGGGCAGGAGGCACTGAAGGAGGGTTAGAACTCATCCCACCGCATAGCTTCTGCACCGATTCCCACAATGAAACCCCACGCTAACTCCAAGGTGCAAATGCAGAATTGTTCTCTGAATCGATATGAAGTTGTTCTTCAGCAAAAAAGAAGGCTGATTTCCACAGCTGGATAACTGCGTGTTTTATACATTTTCTCCCCGAGAAGTCACCATTTCTGCAGCAGTATTATAACCATTAAAACATACTTTAGGTTAGAGAGGTTTCATTGAGAAGACAAATCAATTTCCCAAAACAAAAACATCACACTTCCACCAACAGAAGAGCACATAAAAGCTTTTATATATAACCACTCATTCACCAGATTCCCAAATAAACAGGACATCCACTCACTCCTCTAAATTCTGACTGTGAGAGGTGGGAAGCTCTCTTTATTCTGAGGTCAGCCCTGTCCCTCCCGTCCTTCCCCAGGACCCAGGCAGCCAGCACGGCATGGCAGTGAGACTGCCCATGAGGAGTTCGGCAGAAGGCAGCAGCACCGACCTAAAGCTCAGCTGCAGAAGACACTTTCCACCTACAGCGGCTGTGGAGTGGAACAGTCAAGTACAGAAAAAATAACAAGGAGACTTGGATCTCATTGGGATAGGGGAAGTGCCTACCAGCAATCTTTGCTCAACAAGCAGCATAAACAATTACCTGCTCAAAATCCAGCTTGGTGACGGCCTTCTGAAGATATCTCACTCCACCGTGGATCAATTTAGTACTCCTGCTGCTGGTCCCTGATGAGAAATCATCTCTTTCTACAAGGGCTGTTTTTAGTCCTGTGTTACCAGAAAACCAAATTAACTTCTTAAATTACACAATTTGTATGTAATTCATTAAAGACACTTCTCCAGGGCAGAGACAATCACAAGAAAAATTACTCTGTACATGGATAAATTTGTATTCAAAGTGTAGTGCACTGTCTATATCGTAATGAAAAATTTTAGCCTCCTTCCTGAGGGAAAAGTCAAAACAGAACTTAAACAGAAGCACATTAAAACCTGGATATTTCACAACAGAAAGGCATTACAGTACATTATAGGGGCCATGCTCCCTCCAGCAAATTACAGTTCGTGTTCATGGCAGGAATACTTCCTTGAATACTTTTAACTCTTTGCAGCAGAGAGCTCTAGACCCACCACACGAACAATTCAAGCAGCATACCAGCGAGGCAGACAACGGGCGTCCTTGCTGCTTACTGACAGCATGTCCCAAACCCAAGGGAAGCCAGCCCCGGGCACGCTCCCTGCGCAGGGAGAGCTCGCCAGAGAAGATGCACACACGTAAAGAACTCTGCCATGCACATCAAATAGCTTCACAGGGCTTAACAAAAAAAAACATTACAAGATATTGGTAAGTATTTCAGAAAACTGCTTTCTCCGAAACCCGCTGGTGCTGCCAGGTGCTGGCAGTTTGACCAGCACAAGCTGGGGTAACCACGGGACTCACAGATGTTTGCACAGATCCAGAACAAAGCGCCGATAACCCAACATTGCTACCCAACACCTGGGGCGAGGCTGGCACGTTTGTCACGCCAGAGGTGTCCCCAGCTATGCTGAAGGCCAGGAAGAAGCTCTCCACGGGGGAAGGCACCCTGCTTTCCATGGGAACGGCCATGGAGCCACACACTCCAACACCACCCCCTCGTACAAGGGAAGTGCTGGTGTCTTCTTCAGGAAGGAGACTGCCATTAGGTTACGTGATGGCAGTTGTGTCAAGGGAAGAGTTGCAGGAAACAGATGATTACCAGATGTCTTTTAATGATAAGATACAGGCAACAGCCTGCACACGTCCTCTGGCATGTATCTACAAGGCACCCACCACTGACTTCCAGCATCAAACCCAACCAAGGGAGCACACAGGGCAAGCACGCAGCCACCCTTCACTCCAAACCCAGGTAACAGGACAGTCTGTGTCACGGGAGTCAGTATAACAGACCCCTCCATTACCGGCAGAATTTTAAAGTTAGGTAGGCAAGGCAAAAAGTGACCTGAATTCAGCGACACGGCTGCCAAACCCAACAGCAACACCAGGAGGATGCAGAGCCAAGGAGGGGAGCACCCTCTGCACTGGCAGACACCCCTCGGGTCTTTCCTTTGCCCTCTCAGAGGGGTGGGTGCTTTATGCTATTGGTTGGCGAACATAAATTTAACTTCTATTGGTCTCCCAAAACTTTTATGTCCTTAAAAAAAAAATAAATTTAATTATTACTGGTAACTTCCAAAGATCAGAGTAATTTATTTTTGTCAAATGTGACTGAAGATTAATGGATACAATCAGAAATAATTTGGTGAAGATATATCAAACACATGAAAAGCAAAATTTGTTGTTAAGCGAAGCAAACATAATAAAAGAGCAAGTTCCATGAATGAACAGCAACAATACACAATTCATTAACCAAATGCCTAGGAATATTTCACACTTCAGAAATCTACTGATATAATCAGAATATCCAGTAAAAGGATAAACACAGATTAACTATAATAATTTCTGTATGCTTCACAACTGCGTTTTCTACCACAATATAGCAGAGGCAGAAGGGAAACAACCTCAAGTTATATTTAACAACACATGAAAGAAAATAACCACCAGATCTGAGTTTGCATGGATCTTCCCATGGTGCAGACCTTACTGCTTTATCTACGACAAAATTATCACACCTTCTGGACAAGTATTTTCCAAGAAACCAAACTATAAAACACCCTTGGAGTCCAGTTTTGCCTCTTTTTTCTGAGGTATATCTACAGAAGATATAGAACCTGAAGAACTTTATGGCTATCTACTATGTTTTACACTTTTTTTTTTCCATTTTAGTTACAAAATCTGAAATAAGGACAACAAAGAGAAACTAAGGAAGGTTGATTCTCTCTCCCTCACTGGCTGATGTACTGAAAATAACAACCGAGAGAACACATCCAAGACAAGCTTTTTTCACCAATCTCTGACATACCTTTTTGGATAAAAGTAAGATATTCTGGGGGAATACAGCATTTTAATCCAACAGGAGCTCTCTGCAGAAACAGCACCCATGCACTCTCATCCCTGTGTCTGAAGAGCTACTTTCATTAAACTTGTCAAATGACTTTTTCTCTTTGAAAATGATCCAATTCTGTTGATCTCACTGGCCAATGCCAAAGTTACTGTGTGAGGTGGGTGACACAGAGCGGGCATTAGCATCCTGCTTTCTCACCACCTGAACAGAGCTCTGCACACACTGACCGACTGCGGGAGCTACTGGGCAACACCTGCACATCCACTGGGCAAGAACCAGCTGCCACCACCCACATCCCAACCTCCTGCAGAAGGCAGGTAAAAAGCATCAGCTTAAACGTGTTTTACCTTGAGCTTTCCGTAAAGTAAGGCTACACAAAGTCAACATCAAATCTGCAGCTTCTGGTAGCTTTTTAAAGCAGTGACACAGCTAATCCCCAGCAGAGGGGAAATCAGAGCACAGATCTGCGGTGCGTGCCTGCAGAGTGAATGGGGCCAGCACCCAGCACCAAAAACCCCGGCAGACTTCTCCAAACCTGTGACACACTGAGCAGCTGCAAAGCATTAGCAGAAGTTGTAGCTATCTCCATGATTCTATGATTTTATCTCCTGTTTGAAGAAATAGGAGCTGGAGAGCCACTGTGCCTCAGCTAGAATTCATGCTTGGTCCTTGCAAAGCAGTTCCTAGAGGTGCTGTGCCAGTCTTGTCTCCTCTTTGCTGCAGATACTCTCCTGCACAGATGAGTGAAACGTGACCACCGACAAACCCACTAAGTAAGGGGCAACAGAGAATGAGCAGTCCATCCCAGAGCATTCAGCAAAAGGTTTGTTAGACAACTGCATACAAGCACCTAGACAGCAAAGATTCTGCTGAAACAACACAATGCAATGACATGTTTTCTTCAAGTTCATCTTAGCTTCTGAGAGCAGAAGTTCTATAACCAGGCATTCAGAGTCCACCTTCTCTGTCTTCAGGCACTTTCGAAAAGCCAACCAGGTACATTTATTATAAACCATGCAATCCAAAAATGCAAATGCAATGAAACTTTAAGGCCTTACCTCTGGTGACTGCATCTAAAGCACAGCCACAGCCTGTTGCTCCTCCTCCTATAACGAGGACATCAAATTCACCCGCGGTTTGCAGTGCCAAAATCTGTTCTTCCCTTGTGGGGAGATGGTTCTTTACTGGAACAGTCACACCTTCTGCAGCTTGAACATGCACAAAGGTACCCTACAGAGATGCCAAACAACACATGAGGATCTGTATTGATGGTGTGTACGCACACTCACAACCACAGCACGGCATTTTCTATAACCATCGTGGCGAACTCACACACTCCCAGTCACCATACCTATACCTAATGACAATATTGTGTTAAAACATCATGGAGAACAAACGGTCCTGAAACCATAATGGGCTGGCACACATGTACCTCACCTTGCCTACTTCAACATCATGCTGTACTCAAGTGCCACTACCTAGATTAATTATTTCTAGGAATAATCTTCTGCTATGTCAAATGTTCCAGGATGCTCAGGAGGTATTTTCATGAACAGATGCAGGGTTAGGATCTCAGCTCTCTATCAAAAAAAATCCATCAAAGCAAAGGACTTAAAGATGAATGTACATTTTGCATTTTAAAATTGTTTACTAGCATGAATCCAAGCTCAAATTTGATCAGGTTTGTGAGACGATCTGGTTTACAGTCAAATATAGCACTAAAGCACCAAAGAAATACTATTTCCATATCCTTCTTGAAGATCTTCTAAGCAAAGCAATTTATAACCCACAGCACGCTAAAATAGAACTTTTCTTTAAAGTGACGAAAGTTCATGATGCGGCAGTTCCCAGACAAGGTGAGATGTTGCTGGACTGGTTTGAGAACCTCTCCAGCACTCTGCCCGACACTGCAGGAGCCAGTGCTGCTCTCCAGCCAGTGACCGTGGTGAGGAAGGCTGGCGTGCTCGCTCGGTCAGCTCATATGGACCACGGTTTCAATTTGACCGTTTTAACCAGTTCCTGAAGGCTCTCTTCTGTTAACGTTCATTTAAACTGAATTTTGAAAACCTTTACAGGCACAGTAATCCCAAACCCTATTACTGGTCACAGACCTCATAATCCTCATTACGAGCACCATCACTGGGTTTGTGTTCATCACCCTGACTTGATATTTCACACAGCTGGCTGGAGGCAGGTATCACAGTTATTCAGACAGTTAAATAGGGTGTGAGACCACAAAAGTCACGCTTGCTTTCTCTTCGCTTCCAGTTCCAGCTTCGCTTTTTGTTCCAGCTCTTTTCCTCCCAAATCTTCCTCCTTCACCATTGCCTCTCATTCTGCACAAGATGAGACAGGGAATTTCTCTCACCACTGTTTTTAAGACCCGAAGGACCCTTCTTTTCCACAGCTGAGTAATCCCTCGTAGGTAAGCGTACCTAGCAGCCAGAGCACCTGCAGGGAGGACGTAAGGAAGCAGCCAAGGTATCAGCCCCCCACCAGAACACCCACAGCACACCCCAGCTGGGCAGCAGCCCCCCTGTGACCCTGAGAACAGCCCTTCAGCCAGATCTCTCGGAAACAACCACACCAGGGTGCTCTCGATTTTGTGTGATTGAGAGGAGGACTTTTATTAACAGCCAGCACTTCCAGAGGAACTGTTCTAACCACTACCGATTAGCAATACACAAGTGAAAACAAATCATAGAATCATTCAGGTTGGAAAAGACCTCAAGGATCATCAAGTCCAACCATCAACCCAACCAAGTTCAACCGTCCACCCAAATAAACACCTGCACTACCCAGAGAAGGGGAGCAGGACAGAACAACTGACTGACCGATTCAGAACAGATCCCAACAAACAAACAGGAAACTAACAATAAACATTTTCAGAGTTTCCTGAAAATTACAAACACTTTCAAGACAAGAAAAGCCTGTTAAATCCCACAGTGTAAGGCCTGACCGTGACACAGCCCTTAGCCCAACCGGCAGACCTCGCTGATGTACAGCGGCTTGTGTCCAGATCTCCGAGACAGGAAGAGCACACCAATACAAACTCAAGGGACAAAACATAAAATACTCCTTTCTTTCTAGCATCTAAAGCAATTTGTCTAACTTCTTTCCATCCGCTGTTTACAATGTGCAAGGAAGCACTCTCATTTAAGTTTTTCTTTCCAAACGTTCCTTGAATAAACCGAACCAGGCAAACTGTTCAGTTCTTTCTATAACGTTATTGCTTATTGCACTGTTAACTGGGAATTACAACTGCCCAGAACCATCCCCTGAGCCAGACACACCATCACAGCACTGTTCGCCCTGCCTTGCTGTTACACCATTGCTCAGCCCACACGGTGAGCTGCCCAGACACACACTCCCAGACCACCGTGGTTAGCAAAAGCTCTCCAGGACACTAAGCTACGTCCAGGTTTCAGGAACGCTGGCACTTTCCCTCGCCCTTGCCGTGAGGAGGGAACGTACAGCAGCTATGTTAACACAGCTTGGCTGACCGGAGTGACCCAGTCGCTTGCCACCATCTGTTCCCATGTGCAGCTGAACAGCTCTCCGCGAGCAGCCGCCCCAACGGTGAGGTTCCTCTTCAGCAAACAACTCCCTGGTTGTCATAGCGCTCTGCAAGCAGAGACCCTGTGAGTTAAAGGTAAAAGCGATTCTTGCAATGCTTCCGCTGTAAATTAACAGCCAACCTGGCCACACACAAGAAGCCTGAACTCAGGGCACACAGGCTAAATACTTCTGTTCAACATTGTATGCTCATTCTTCAGCAGTATGATTGAAATGCATTATTTCTCAATGTTCCTATCGCTACCATACATCTGAAAATAAAATCTAATAGCTACTAGCCATGGCTAAAAGAAGGGCATATTCAAAAGGTAATTAATGATCAAGTTCATCCTGTAACCACGGATTATATCGACTACAACCCAAGGAGCTCACGCAGATTGCTTAGGACAGCAGCAATCGCTTTCATCACCTGTGTTACAACCCAGTTTATAAGGAAAGTGAAAATTAAGTTTTAAACCAACCCAAATTTGGCAAATTATGACTGAAGCTATTGTATTACCCTGATTTTCCCCAAGCATGATGTTTATGGTGTCTGCCAGCGTCACCTCCAGCCCAGTGCTTGGGCTCACCCCCGGGCGCGGGAACAGCCGCATAAGCACTCAACCAACTGCAGCCCAGGCTTCACCACTGACTGCAAATGCACAGTAATGAAAGGTCTCCTAATTAGAAGCTTGTTTAAACCCACCGCAACCCTCAAATAGAGACATCCGCGCTGCCAGCCCCAGGAGTTCAGGGAGCTGCGCGACACACACACAGACAGCAGCGAGGTCGAGTCCAAGCGAAGCGGAGAGGTGAATCCTGATGAGCCTGCCATCGCAGCCTCCCCGCACTCTCGTGTTTGCACACCCACACCTGGCAACTGGCAGAGACCACCACGTGAGTACAAAGTTTTGGCTCTTCAAAGAAATTCAGCGCCTGTGTTATTCCCCTGACCGACGAATTATGCACATCCCCACTCACTTTTGGCTCTCTCCCCAGCTGACCTGTCTCCAGCAGTGCTCAAAACTTTTATATTCCCTGGAGTAGGGTAGGAACTTTTATATCCCCCCATTATGGTACCCTGATGGAGTTCCAGAGCGCCTTTTTCCAGGGAGCACAGACACAAGGATGGAGACAGTGAGAGGATCCAGTCACTCCTGCCTCCGCTCCTTCCTCCAAGGCTGTGCAGCTGATGCTCCTGCCCCTGGGCTGCTGCAGGCGCTGCTGGGACCCCTCTGACCTCCGCCAGTGGCTCTGCACAGCTCCCCCCCCCCGAGAGGGGACAGGAGTGCAGTGCACAAAAGGATTTTCTCCTTGAACACCTGGAAACTGTGGCAATGCTGCAGCTTTCTGGGTTGCACAGCAAGGGTTACTGCCTGGCTTGCTACGGGGTCTCTGGTTTTCCCTTGGTAAGCTGTTCCATTAAGCATGCTTTTGGGACAGCTGACACCGATTTCCAGCTTCCCTAAACATCACCCTGCGACAGGAGACAGCAGTGACCGGAAGGAAACTGTGAACACCAAAACGACCCGTGGCTTAGTCTTGCATGAATTTTGGTTGATCAAGTTCAGCTACATATGCTCCACTTTCCTAAACCCTAAAGAAGTGAAAAATCCCCATCTCAAAAGCAGTTTTGCAATATGTTTCCAGACATGCCGCCTTCAGCAAAAGAAGTGACTGTTTTCAAAATGCACAGCTTAACGTCAGGAAAATAAAAGGACACAAGAAAAACAAAATTCAGAGTTCAAGAAGCACCAGGCAGCACCATTTGGGTCTGATTATATTTTTTGTCTTGTTTTTAAACACATTATGTACAACCAGCGGCTTACAGTAACACTCAGACCAGCGTCCCAAGCAGACAGCC
This sequence comes from Syrrhaptes paradoxus, assembly GCA_013400615.1. Classification (NCBI taxonomy): domain Eukaryota; kingdom Metazoa; phylum Chordata; class Aves; order Pterocliformes; family Pteroclidae; genus Syrrhaptes; species Syrrhaptes paradoxus. The sequence continues at coordinate 45,904 of VZTO01011951.1, forward strand.
GCTAGTGCACCAGGAGCAGAGATTAGCACCGAAATATAAGAAAAGCGATTAGCGCACTAGGAATTGATATAGATATGATTCATCTTGCTGTCAATTAAATGCGAGAGCAAAGAAAAGCTGCATACAGGGATTCCAACTGCAATAACGTGATTAGTTTGGCAGTGAACAAGTATGTTTACTGCAATAAGCAATTGCTGTTTATATCTACAATTTCTCAGGCAAGAGTCCCTTGAATGGTTTTGATTACACTCCTAGCAAGAAGAAATTTAGTTTGGCAGTTGGAATTCAATCATGAAGTTATAAAGTGATCTAGTAATCCATAAGCAAGCATTCTTGTTCGTTTGCTAAAGTAAACCTCCAGGTAGGCTTGCAGAGTCCAATTCATCATCCTTATTTAGGAAAAAAAAATATTTAAAAAAAGTAGTAATTAAAGAAAACCCCAAAGCAGGCCCTGATGCATTATCATCCCCCATCTGATTCACCTTGATGAGCAATTCCTCCTGCCCAGCAACGTCCCTACACACCAGAAAGAGGAGATTGCCTGGTGGGTTTAGGTAGAAAAAGCCAGCAATCCCTGACAACTCCAAAACACAGCACTGCTTTTTTCCTTCATGATTTCGGGGGGAATCACCAGCGGTCTCCAGTTCAACCACAGCACATCAAATACCCACATCGCACCCAGTTCCAGCCCTCTTGGCTCGATGCATTAAAGGCAAGGCACGAAAAGCAAGGATGCAGCAATTCAGCCAGCATCTGCAGGAAGCAAGGGAAGCTGGCATTGCCATTTCTCTGTCACTGGTGAATCAGCTAGCACGGGCTGGGCATATCACCCTCGCCATGCAGGGATCTGAACATCTGAGGCCACATCAGTTACATACACAGCCTGGGCACTGTGTGTCTCCGAGGGGACCAGTTCGCCTCGGATGCAATTCTTCTTTGCAGGAGCTCGTGATCAGAAGTCACTGCAGCGTATGCGGATGTGAGAGTTTCTGTGCTAAGATGAAATTCAATTCCAGAGGTAGCACTGAAAAAAATATCAGAGTCCATATACACTTTTGCTTTACCCAAAAACAGTTCAGGAGGGACTAGCTTCTTCAGACCTCTGCTCTGCCTGCTGTGGGGAGCTCCCCAGCTGGCTCCTTTGCTCTGGAAAAGGGTAACCAAAAAGAAACCGTGCACTGGCCCTCCCCAGCCTCAGTCAGTAAGGCTGCACAGAAAGCCTGAGCAGCTTCCTTACGGGTAATGGCTATTCAATCAGAAAGAACCACTCCCATGTGTTTACCGAAAGAGGTTTTGCTTGAATTAGTGTCATTCCTGCATGCTCCCTTCCACACAGCACTAAGCTAACCCAGCTTATTAATTCGGTAAATATCCCAGTGATCAGGGTACTACAAGAGACACAGAAGTGCAATATTCACCCATCAGCTTAAATTCAGCAACAGTTCTGTCATGTCAAAACATGTTCCCATCCTCTCTTTGCTCAGCAGGAACTGTGTGTCGTCAAAAAACCCAATGCATGATAAGGACAATTCCCGAAACTGCCTCTCCGCCTGCCTGTGCCACACAGACCCTTGTTCTCAGGGTCCAGTGCCTCAGCTGCTCTTGCAGGCATGTGCCCCAAAATGTGTGTGTGTGTGTGTATAGAAGAACAGGCTGGGATAACAATTGTGCAAACCAGACAGATCTGAGCCCAGGGAGCTGATTTCCAAGGTGCAAACCCTTTGCAGCTGGTCCCGGACAGACAGGGCTAACCCTGCAAACTGTGCCACTGCCCTCACAGTCAGGCTTTGACTCTCAAACCTAGCAGGAATAATTTACATTTCAACACTGGAAATTGCCAGTACTCATCCCCTTCAGCACACAAACCACTCACTAGTATGCTCGACGAACAAATCCAAAAGACCTCCCACCCGTTCCCAAGGGCCAGAACTTTCCCACCCTTCAGCTCCTCCCTTGGACAGCCCAGTGTCACAGGAACATCTAACGCCAGCTGAGTGAACATGGAAAAGAAGGACACATCACCTAGACTGCACGTGCAGGATTGTTAGCCAGCCGAGGTCTTCATTCTGCAACGGGGTGCCCCGCCGCCAGGATGCTAACCACAGCACAGACATCCAGGCACTGCGCGAACGGGGGTAAAAAAACTGAGCATTTTATTTCTGTCTTATTACGTGATGGATTCCGCTCTTGAAATAACAACAGATTTCCTACAATGTGTAGCCAATTAGTGCACATCTTAGGGCAATATCCGTCTCTGGCAAAGGAAGACAAGATCTTTGCCCTAGCACACATTTGATTGGCAGGCATTATTAAAGAGAAGACACTTGGGCTGGGGGACATGCCCACAGCTTAGATATGTCAACACGACAAATGGACTGTCCTCCTTTGTGTCAATCCCTCCAGTTATGTTCCACCTGCTGCCCTATATTAGGTGTTTAAGGCAGCAGCTTTAAGGGACATCACGTGGGAAATGTGCAAGTTAGTACAACACGAAAACAACATGCTGTTCACTTGACAGATCCATTTGCTTACACATATGCTGGAAATTTTCAGATCCTTCATAGACTGATCCTACACAAGAGGTTTAGAAACTGGGGAACACCCGGTTATTTCATTTTGACACCATGATCACCTTCTGTGAAACTGTGGGTTTTCAATCTGTCTTTGGAAATTCATAGTGGCCATCCATTCCCAAAAAATGGGAATTCCCTGAATTCTGGAATACTGCACGTATGACACATGAGCTGTCCAGATGACCCTTCCCATCCATCTCCTCCTTCATTTAACAGTCCTAAAATCTGAAGCTGCCATTTCTGACAGTAACGAAGCCAGGCTGTGAAATCCTGCGATAAAGGCTCCAGAGAGAGTGAGACAGTTAGACACAGTCCTATCAGCTAGGTGCACGACAGGCAGCCCAATGGGAAGCTCACTCCAAATGCTAGGTTTTATTTTCTGCAACAGTATCTGAAGCCGTAAGGATCCCGGCTTATCCGCTTTCCAGCTAGGTTCCCCAGAAATGACTCATCTCCTTTGCTTCACCCATACCTCAGCTGCTAGTCCTCCTCCCCATGGAAACAGCCAGAAGACTCAGATCATCGTTTGTTCAGCCGTACCACACACCTTCACGGTACTCGGTGGGGACTGCCTCCTATCACCCACTGTTCTGCCTCCAGCTAGACCATTCAGATCCACTTCTGTTCCTATTTTCAGTCTGCCCAATTTGAATGGCAACTTGTAGTAGATGTGTGGTAACTAAAGAAGTTCCCAGTGTAACGGCTTGTCTAGATGAAGAGCTGACTGATCCCATGTCTAAGGTGAGAAGCAGAAAACACCCCGAAGAACAGTCACCTGCCCACCCAGCTGCTCACACTGACACCATCTCAGAAGAAGGAGGAGCTCCTTCCCTAGCCTTAAGCTTTTTCCAAACCCAGACTAAAGCAAAATCAGGCCACAGCTCTGACTATACCGACTTCATCCATGTTCTGGAACACTGTTTGCAAATATTTTTGGCCAAATACGAGGTGCCAGCCTTGCAGCCCAGGTTTAACGCAAGATCAGAAGACACGTTCCCTCAAACGCATCTTCTAAACCCAGAGCTGGTTATTTTACAGAACTCTAAAGCACAACTGCACTGAGACAATGGGCTGGAAGACAAAGGCAGAGCTGGTGTGGATCAACAGCTCCTCTAAAACCAGTCCACTACTCTGCTCCTTTTACTGCATTCCCCTGCAGGTAGAAGCGAGCTAAAGATCACGGCGACCCCGATGAGCAGATACGCCAACAAAATCTATTTTCTACAACAGCAAGAATCAATACACAAACCGACACTGGGATCTACTGTACCTCTTTCTGCTGCCGCTATTTAACAGTAAGTCTCCAACATCATCCTTCACTGCTTGGGGAATTTATCCCATCTGTATGCCTCAGCCAGCTGGCAGACACAGTACCGGACTGTGCCTGGAGGTGACCAAGGTCCAGGTTGCTGTGCCCACCCAGACAGAGGCCAGTGCCCGCCAGAAACAACAGGAGCCTCACCATGGACTTCTCTGGCACAGATCCTATCCTCAAACAGTTTTCAGCTCTTTGTACCAAACGAGGGCTGCCACCATGGCTGAGTGAAGCTGAGATGCTTCAGAGGTTGTGCTAGTGGTTTCACTTCAAGCTTCCAAGTTTGAAAATACTGTCCAAACTCTACGTAGCGCTTATACTTCAATCAGTACTTTCCACCCCTCCTGCAACTAAGTAATATCCCTAGAAATGCACAAAGGTCATTTTTTTAAACATGAAAAATGATTTAAAAAGAATCACACTTCCCCCCTGGTTAAAGACCTGGAGCAGTGAAACATCGTTTAATGCCATTCTCCAGATTAGCACCTACCAGATCAAGCTGCGAGGCTCTTGGCATTCCTTTCCAAACAAAACTATTCGTATAAGCCTAACATACGCTCAAACAGATTTTAAGTTTCATATTTTATCAGAAATCATAATTAATACTTACGTGTTTGTTTCTATACTGAGAAAATTGAGAGAGGCCAAAAACTGTTGCTATGGCACCTCCTCCAATGAGAGCAGTTCCTTTCACTGCCTTCTGAAATGCCATTTTTTACTGTAAGAAAAGAAGATAAAAATTAATAGGCAGTTTTACCATGTTAGAATCTAGGCTACACTGAATAGACCATTTGTAGAAACCAATGACAATGTTGTGACAAGTTGAAACTTAGGGTAGCAATACGTTAATTATCAATTTTCATTGCAGTATTAATAATTTCTAAACACAGTCTAGACAGAGGCAAGCCAGTGATCTGGTATTTGCTGTGAAAGCTGAACTACAAAAGACTAGATATACAAGCAGACATGTACACACACACCCCATTTAAACTCTAAGTACTCGTATTTGCGACGAGCGCTTACAATCCTGTGGCTAAAGCAGAATAAGAACACCCTGCCATCAGCCAGATGGCCACCAAATCCTATCACAACACAACAGCAGATCTCCTCGACAAGACCACCTTTAGCCACCCTCCCGTCCCATCCAGCTGTTTCTACACTGGAATTTGCCTACGAGCAATCCATCTTGCCTTCCAGCCAAGAGTTATGATCCCGGTACTCACTGGATACCAGCAAAGCTCGTCCTACCCAGGAACGGTGGAGCAGCGATGCACTGCCAGGCACGGAGCGGGTCCTTCAGCAAGAAGCAGCACCAAAGACAGTGGGTAAGATTAAGTGGCTCAAAGGAAGCACAAAACTCTGTCAACTAGCTACAGAGGGTTTGAAACTAGCCCTATGTGGGTCAGGCAAGCTCTTAAAAGACCCACTGTTTGGATACTGAATGAAAAATTTGCATAGGACTGACCTGAATCTTAATCAGGCACAACCTAATCCATCCTCCCGGGACCGCGGCCGCTCACATCGCGTTAGAAACAACACACATCAAGCCTGAAGGGCTCCTGTCCGCGCCCCGAGCCCTCCGGTTATGAAGACATCTTTGTCCAAGCCCCAGCCTCACCAGCAGTCTCCATACAAGAGATTCAGCACCATTAAGGCTCGGAGCGGAAGCTGGCAGCACATTTAGCCCTGTGCCAACACCGAACACCAGCCGAGTTACCACGCGACAGGAGCAGCCTTGGGCCAGGACCAGCCTTGGGCCAGGTCCCATCCGGGCTGGGCAGGGAGGAGGCTCCGCTGGGCTAGGGGCTCCTCCAGGGTAGGGGGCTCAGCCCTCGCCTTGGTCACCTGGCAAGGTCCTGCCTTTTCTCCTATCCGTTCTTCCAGTTAGTAGAGTTGTTATTTTTTCTTAAAAAAAACACCAAAGATGTTTAAGACGCAAGTGGAACAAGAAAACTTCATTTTTATGATGGTAGAGGTCTTAACGTCATTCCCTGAGCTCTTTGCTTGCAGCACACTCAGCGTGGGTGGAAATTCCACATACAATTATTGTATGAAAACTTTTGATGTACAGACATTGTACGGATGTCCTATATACAAGTCATTTTGTACAGAAGGCCAAGACTTGCAGCTTCCCACAAGTTTTTCTGAAGAGCAGCATGTGTGCTGCTGGAGGTTCCCACCATAACAACCTTTCTCGCTGTGCATGCAGAGCGTCACATTTTCCATTTACTTCATACTTCGGTCTCAAAAAGACCCAACTTCATCTTTCCATTATACCAAGACAGGGAGGAGCAAAAGAGAAAGGCAACAGACAGAAAACCCCACAGCAAGGGAAATTCCTCAAAGGGAAGTTACCACGGAGGCTTGGCCTCAAAAGCTCCAGCACCTCCGCGGAAACAGAGAGTAAGCATCGCGCCAGGTGTCTCAGACCCTGCTGCCAGCAGCCGCAGCAGCACCAGCACAGGGCTGAGTGTGAAGCATGCTGGCTACCACTGCAGGAGGAATGCGAGTCCCCAGGGAGGAAGGCTGCCTGCGGGGGGACAACAGCCCAGCACTGCACAGCCAGCTCAGGGGACAGCCAGGGACACAGGCCTGTCGCCTGCAGAGTCCCTCTCCCCTCACTCTGGCACAAGTCTCACATGCCAGGATATGAGCAATGTCAGAAATGTCCTATCATGGGACCGGGGTGCCTCCAAATCAGACCATGTCCTGCAGGCTAGCAGCCCTCCCTCAAATTGAAAACTAAAAACTAACCATCAGCTAAACCCTACCACCTTAAATCTGCTAAGAGACCCTTCTGTAATATCACTGCTATGTACCCAAAAATGCCTCCGGACACTCATGAAGTCAATGCAATAGGAAATTCAGTACTGCACAAGAATTTATACATGCAGCTGGAAAACTCGCGCTGCCATCGCCACATTCATCACCTCCCGCAAAATAAAAGAACTAAGACAATCAACATCAGCTCACATATCGCCTATAGCTGCATGAAGCATATGGTGACGGTGAATACATACGCACCATCCGAGCACGCAGTGTACTACACACTTCTACCATAAGGTTTCTTCAAGTTGCTAGAATAACAACTCATCTTTCAGATTGCAAAAAGGTGGCAGCCTCGAAGCAGCTTCGCACACCTTGCGCACCAGCTAAGGAGTCACTTCAAACCAGAGTACGAAGCCCTTGCAAGTGCCTGTTCTGGGAACACAATATGCTCCAAAATCCAAGGGAGTTTTAAAAGAACAAATTAGCATCTTCCAACAAGCCACCTTACGTGTCCGCAGAGATACCAGCTTTCAATAACACAAACTGAAGCGCATCCTTGCAATGTTCTACCAAGTTCAGCAAGACAGGGCGGTGGCTGAAGCAGAAATCCCAACTTAACCCAGCTCAGGTAAACCCTGCAAAAGTTCATGAACTGTGAACAGACTGAGAGCCACAGCTCAGCAGCTGCTGCTCCACGGCAATCACAAGCCAACAGGCTCCTGGCCAAGGGTGAGCACCCACCCCTTCCCCGGCACAAGGTCAAACCCAGCCTGCAAGGGGAACGCTGCAGAACTGGGGCAGCCGAAAGTACGGCGACACTCATCCTGGTTTCTTGTCCCCTGGCCTCCCTAAGCCTCCTCTGAGATTTCACTCTGAAGAGCAGGTACACACCCACTGGAGTCAGACCACTGTATTTTCATTGAGCAGGACTCAATCAGAGCAGCACAGGGTATGCAAATTCCTGATGAAAAGTCTGCGATCATTGCCTACACCAGCTTACTTTAAAAATGCAGTCTCCCAGACAGCTTTGGAAGTAATTTATTTTTCTTTTTAAAACAATGAAATGACAATCTTAGAAATGTATCTTCTACTGGGCCTTTTTCAGAAACATTTTATTAACACTTCTGGGGAAAAAAAAACCACCAGGTTTTTAAAACTGAAGAAATAATGTAGCTATTTGACCTTTATGTCCCTAGTTCTGGATTAAAAAACCCTTACTGCATCAACCTAAATCTAAGCCTCTCTCATTGTGAGCCACACTAGAGATAGCATTGCATATATGAAGGAAAAAAGGGAAGAATTCCCCCAAAGTTGTGTAGCAGATTTCCAAGTTGTTCCTACAACAACTTATGAAATTGATCAGGAGAAATAAACTCAACACTCCCAACAATTCCAAGTTACATAGACAGCATTACGCTGTTTTCAGTAGTTCAAAATGTCTGTTCTTCTGATAACTTTAAACAAAAAAACCAACAAATCCTCCAACAGAATATGCTCACGTACCAAATAAAAGCTGTTCTGGGCCAGTGCTGGGAAATAAGATAATGACCTGTGTTACGCCTGCTCCTCACATTCAGAGTGCTCCATCTCCTGCACTGCCATCTCCCCGCAGGCCTCTGCAAACAGCAGGCACACACCCAAGCTCTCTGCTTTCAGCTGCAGGAGCTCCCCGTGCCATTTCCCCCTGCTATCAGCAACCTGCCACGCTAGCACACCTTCCATAGCCCCCTCCCCTACTGCTGTACTCCCAGGGAGAGTTTCCCTATGGATGCCATAGGTTCTCATCCATTAACCTGAACAAACACTAGTTCCTCCAGGGAAGAGAATTCACTTAAACAACCAACAAAAACAACTGAAGCACCCATGCCCCCCCCAATGCATACCTGGATCCAGAAAGCTCCAAAGCATCTGTCACCAGCTCTAAAACAATACTATAGAGACAACCAAACAGGCTTTATTTAACAGTTTCCTACAGAAAATCTCTGCAGGGAACCCAGCAAACTCCACTGCCGATTGCACACAATAAATATTCCTTCATATGTATAAACAAAGGACACAATCTTCAGAAGTTAAATTATCAAAACCAAATGAAAGTTCAACTCAAAACTGATTTCTTAAAAAATTTTGTATGGGACACAAAATCTTTAGAGTGGCATCTGTTTACCAGAGTCCTTCAGCGTACTAACCTCTTCCACCTTCAACTTTCAACCACAAGGAACCCGGCAGGTTCGGTGCCCTCCCCACAGGAGGGGTTTCTATCCTCGGCCGTCAGCAAGGGGCTACCCTCCACGTGCCCGACAGCCGGGGCCGTGTGTCATTAGCTCTACACAGAGCTGATAGCCCGATTATATGCAATTCTCCAGAGAAAGGAACGCTCCCAGGAGACCAGCTGCTCAAATGGCCACATAAATCCTGCTCACCATCGGTAAGAGAAGCTTATTCAGGGACAGAAAGGAAAGCACTGCTCAACACAAGCCACTTCAGCACAAAGCCAGCAGGCACTCAAACCTGCAGACGGTGCTTTTACACCCAGGACATCTCCATTTCATCCCAGGAACCTGCCAGCGCGTATTTGCAAAGTATGAGCAGATGCATTTGGATTCGGCTGAATGGAGCTCGGGGCATTAGCAGGGGTGGCAGGCAGAGCCCCAGGCAAGCAGCCGGCAGTGACCCGGTCCATATGTGCCAGGCTGCTGCGTGCCCTGCCCAGGCTCTGCCCCAGGCTCTTCCCTGGAGCTCTGCTAGAGCATATCACAACCTCTCCCTGGCCAGATGCTCCGTCTTCTTTCCGAAATGAACCGCAGTGCATGTGGGACACGGCATGCAACAAGGCCTCCCCTAGGCAGGAGGAGGGCTTCAGCACTGCCAAAGAGAAATTAGAGGCTCTCTAAACATACACTTGTGGGTTTTTATCTCCAGTTCTGCCCCAGAACGGCTGCTAAAGGCTCCTGTCAGCACCCAGCAGGATAAACCAGAGCACAGAAGATGAAAGGGGAAAGAATACAGTCCACACAGTTAACAACCGAGGCTGTAGGCAGAGTGCTGTGTACACAAAGAGCCTACACTTACAAACCCCTCGTCTTTTGGAGTAGGTAGTAAAACTTGACTCTCTTCCAAGCTGAGATCAGTAGCTTGTGATGGAAACTGAATTTTATTTTAATGAAAATTATAACAGCAAACAGCATGAGCAGTGATGCAGTCAGAAATAAGTCATTTTTCCGTAACACAAACATTCTGAGTCACCTTTAAAAACGTCTCAAACAGTGTACAGTGCTTTAACACCGTAAGTGCCATCTGACACTGGAAACCCACACGCTAAGCCTTACCCTTAGTTCCAGTGCAGGTCACCAACAGCACCCTTTGGACCCATGCCCTCGATTCGAGGGTGTGCTGATGTCCCCGACAGGCTCTGGAACAAGCTCAGGCATGAGCAAGGAGCCCTTGACTGGCACGGCAGCAGCGTGCCACGAGGAACGGGTATTGCATACAGCGTGATCTGTGCAAACACTGAATAACCCACAGGGAACATTTCTCAGCCTAGCAGCTGAGTATTGCTAGAGCTTCTCAGGGACATCAGCTCAAACTTTGAGCTATTAAAGGACTTCTGATAAGAAGAAATAGACTTAAAACTTGAAAGGAAACACAAAGGAAGGAAAAAAAGGCACTAGTTACATGAAACAGAAACTACTCAAAAGGTTTATCAGGACAAGTTCAAGCTTTCAGTTTCCAAAAGCTAAGAAAGTTAATACAAACTGTCGCCACAGGAGGAACCGCTCCCTCCCGCAATGCACTGCTTAACCAGCAACTCAGGGTCACGCTTACTTGGAGGTAAAGGAGCATGCAGTAGTCACTTCCCTAGGGAGCTCCCACTCCACAGCCCAGACTGGTGACCAGCAACCCCATCTCAGCGAGGTCCCTGGGTGAGCCTCCCAAGCTAACAGACCCTGGCCCCCTGCACCGCAGGCGAGGGCTCTGCTGCATCAGTTAATACTCTTCTCCAAGGCAGCATTCTGCTGCTTCCCTTCCAGCCCCACATCTAAAACCAATACCACACAAAGCACAACTTACACCCTGTTTTTTTAAAAAAAGTGGTTTAACACCTGTCTTCAGTAGATGCTCCTGAATACCATGCCCCACGCGACAAACCTCTGCCACCCCGCAGTTCTCCTTGGGCTGATATAAATCCTGGGAGTGACTTGCCTTCCTTATTTCCTGCAATGCCCAGCCCAGGCAGCTGCCAGACTGTGGGCAGGATCTTATTTGGAGTTGTGTACTCTGTTCAGCCCAGGGCACACGCAGGCACCTCTCTAATTATTAAGATATTGGGCTGGATCTAAGCAGTGCACAGCCAAAGCTGAGGGAAAGAATGAGAGGAATGAGGGAAGAAGAATGGTGGAAAATTCAGATGCAGAACTGCGAGTTAGAGATCAAAGAAAGATGACTACTTTCGCAAAAGTGAAGAGACAGATGGATCCAAACTGTGGAGCTAGGCAATAGGAGTGTGTGACGCCCCGTGTGCTGCCATCAGACATGGTGTACGAGACGCAAAGCCTGTTAAATTAAGAGAAGAAACCCAATCTGTTATGTTGTGTATCTGAGTGCTTTACGAGGCCATTACCATGGAATCTGGGTGCTTCACATTCCATTTTAAACGAATGCATCTAATAAAGTGAGTCACTCAATGGAAGACTTAAAAATAGAAAACTTATAATCATCACCACTGCAGTTTGCATAACTTGCCACTGGCCCCGTAACATTGTCTAAATCAATCTGTCTCCTTCCTTCCGAGAACTTCCCAGGTGAGTTCAGGCTGACGAGGCCCCAGACCGACATCCCTGCAGGCTGAGCCGAGAGCCGTGCAGTGCCTCTGCTTCCCCAAACAGCCAGAGTCGCCACTCCAGCTCCCTCTCATTCAGCTTCTCATCCTTCTTGTGGGATGACTGAAAAGGTGGCCACCGTGACAGCAATGAGACAGGCCACAATTAGGATTCCTACTAATTAAGTTGGTAACTGAAGCGTCTGGAGCTGTACTGCACTGCCAGTGTGTTAGTGGCAGTTGCAGGGTGCGTCAATGCAGGAAGTGGCCAAATAACAAGAAAGAGGGGATGTAAAGAGAAAACAATCCCATCAGCACCCTGCTTAACAAGATCCCCTACCGGCTCCCTCCTGTTTGTTTTTAAAAGACTGAAGTGGCCAATACTACATTACACGGGATGTCAGACCATACTAACCAAAGTAAGCGTCTTAAAAGCAAGCGACTAAAGCTTCAACCAACCCAAAGGGCAGATGCTTCCCCCACAGCTCTCCTAACAGCCACCAAGCTCCTCTATCCTCGGTTGATACGGGTCTGATCTCCTGCTGCCCTGTGCTACCTCTCACCACAGCAAACAAGAACAAAGCAGCACGCTTTGAAAGGCAATCAAAGCTCGTTATCTACCTCACCAGCAGAAGCCTGGGCCACTGACTCGGGCACAGTGACTCCTAAACCTCCGTACTGTAAGCCATACCTATAACAAAGCCACACATCAAGGAAGAGCTCCAGTGGGGACAAAACACAGCGGAGACATCACAGCAGAGTCCATCCTCCAGATCCTCTCCTCAAGCCTCCAACGGTTACTCTGGCTTCTTAAACACAAGTTAGGGCACTTTAATTAAAGTAATTATCCAAGAACTGTCTCACCAACCAAGCACAGAAACGTAACCCACAACATCTAGACAGCTCACAGCACTACAAGGTTCTTTCAGCCATAGACCACACCACAGATTTGTAAGTTCCTCCACACAGAACTCAACACCCAAGAACCCCACAGGCTACCCCGCACTGATCAGTGGAAGCAAAGCAGCTGTTTACCATTTGGGAAAATCCTCCCTGTGCTCCAGGACAGGCAAACAGCTCAGCTACCACACTCAAAAGGAGCTGCAGTGCTTGTCATGCACTAAAATAAAAGAAAAACAAAAAAAATAGGTATACCATCCTCATTCCTTCTCTTGGTCCCCACCGCTTCAAACTACTTAATTTGCTTTTTATACTCAGGCACCCAGAGCTTCCCACCCAGCATGAGATGATATCACAATTGCTTGCAGCTATATCCTACAAGGAACAAACTTCTTTCGGCTTCTCTTTCCACTATTTGTATTTTTAACCTAACTACTTCTTGTGTTTCATCACCCTCCTACAAAAAATGCCTTACAGATAATGAGGGGAAAAGTGCGATTTTTAAATCTTTGGATTTCAGATAGTATTAATCCTGCCAGAGAAAGCAGTATGTTTCTGAGAAGCAGGCAATGCTTACAGACAAGGATGGTTGCAATTCCAAGCACTGTACCTAAGAACTACCAGGAATGCAAAGAAACACCAAGGTCACCACTATTTTGAGTGTTCCCACCACACAAACATCATATTTATCAAGTTTTATCATAAAAGCATTTAAATTCCCTCCTGTCCTACTGAAATGTTATGTAAAAATTTGCCAAGGAGCGGGAAACCTAGTCTTCAGCCTGATTACTGACTAAATTATGCAGGATGACTTTCATATTTTTTTGTTCTTGTACCAACACGGTCTTTAGCTTAAACAGTTCAAATAGTCATTCTTGCTTTCTCTCTTAGTGGGGGGTTAATATAAGCCACAAAACCCAACAAATACACGCCAACCTATAAATACTGTAAACCACTTACTGTAATTTGAAATAAACCATCTTGTTAGTCACAGCTAATTCCTAGTTGTTCACCCTTTTTCCCTGATAGTCTTCATTCCCCTCATATTTAGTGCAGATATTTGATTGGACAGTCTCCCAATTCAGTTTGATCCTAACACCGAACTACAGCCACAGTTTTCTTCCCCCTGCCCCTAGCCAAACACCAAAGGAGACAGGACCAGAAAACAAGGTGTTTTGCTTATTACAAGACTGGGCATAGACCAGCATATACAAACAGGTACCTGCTCAAAAAATAACTACGAGTTAGGTGATTAGTTAGGTGTGTCAAGGAAGTAGCCTAGTTTTATATGTCAGAATAAAGATTGAGACCTGATAGGACATGCAAATCTAATCCCAGAGGAGGGGCATGCATTCAATATAATTTTGAAATCATAATCAACACTTGGTTTGATAAACACTTTGCTAAGCAGGAAAAAAAAAAAAAAAAAAAAAANGACCTTGTACCCCACCAGCAGAGATATGACAACCTGGGCTCCATCAGCACGATGAGAGGTAACTCAGGGAAAGTTCACCTGGCCTTTGGAAAGCTCTCCTCAGACAGAGAGACATTCTCTCTTGGGAACCTGCCTCAAACAAAGTAAATTTGGGATACAAAATGTTTCTGAAAGCAACACCAGGATACTGTAGAAGAGTCCTGATTACAAACTGTTTCTTCATTACATAATAAAAACTGTTTTCTAAAGTAATGCTTTTTGGATGGAATGGGCTACACCTACATGAGCACGAGCCATGGCAGAGCTGCAGTGGACCCCAAAAGCAAACTGGTGCTGCTGGGAAGGCAGCCTCAGTGGTGTCTGTGCTCCACGTCGTTGGCTCCCCATGGCTCCAGTCCAGACCCACAAACCCCCAGGAAGGAGCTGAAGCGCAGGAGGCCTTCCTTCTTTAAAGGCTGATCTTCCCACTTTTGTCCAATCTGCTTCAAAAATCATTTTCCCAGCCTCTAATTTTTATTTCATGTTCATTCCCCCTTGTACCCAGCACTCGGCTTTTTCAGCGATCTCCCATTCTCCCGAGAGCACCCAACAAGGGAGGGCATCGGCACGTGCCCAGCCATCTGCACCCTTCTAGAGGGAGAACTCATATCGGGGAGCTCACTCCAGCTGCAGTGGCACACCCACAGTCATAAAGCTAATCCCTGGAAAAATGCAGGGTCAAACTGCAGCCGGAAGGCCATGCAATGTACAGGAGATTAACTAATTCATCCAGCCAGACTGTCGGGTTTGGACAGCACAGCGCAGGCCTGTGTATCTCAGAGAAGGTAAAACTATTCTTGTAGTCCTGTTCGCCGGTGTGTGAACAGCACTAGATAAAAGTAAGCTGTTGTTTATGCAAAGCCTTGTTTTGAAACCACAGAGATATTGACATGTGAAAGGAGAAACTAACAATTGAAAACTGACAGTGGGAAAAGCAGATTTCTTTTACATCTTTGCTAAAGCTTGCAGAGACTTGTGCAAAGACAAGCAGGCAGAAGAACGGGACCTGTAGGAGCTTTCACTGGGAGAGCTGGTTTGCATCTGATGGCCTTTGAACCTACCACATCCGTCCAGCTTTCCAAACTTTTGTTATGACAGATTACCAGTAGAAATGGATCTCTAGACAAAACATTAGACTATGTGACAAGGGCCTAGCTCACAGAGGAGTTATTACTCTGCTCCTGTGCACGCACACATGCACACACACAAAACAAAGTGTATATCCACATCTGCACAACCAAAGTGACATTATAAATTACATGTAAGATGTGTATAATTTATCATGCACATACGTGCCTACTCAAAACTTGCATCCAAAGTTAGATGAAATAAAATTGGTAAACGGCTGAAGTTAAAATTAATAATATTCTGCTTGTTGCTATTATAGAGACCAACACTGGATTTTGCCTTAACCATCAACCCTTAAAGATCTTGAAATATCAGACTGAGTCACTACTGGCTAATCACCAGTCACTTCTCCTCATCACTAAACATTTCTGAGGGACCATACCTATAAATAAGTGAGAAAAAGAAACAGTGATTAACATCAGTTAAAACCACACCACACTCCTAGCAGCTGCACCTCCAAGTTTGCTTCTCAGAGTCAGAAGATTATCTTACAAAGGGACTTCAGAGCCGTCAGGCCAACATCTGTGCAGTTATATTGGAGCAAACCTCTTGCACAGGAGAACTTTCTGGGTGGAGAGCTCCGTACAGAAGCAGACTGCAAACACAGAGAATGAAAAGCAGACATACAAAAGAAGCCTAGCCACAACCCAAGAACCACTAGAAGACTGTAGCGGTAACACAATCATGCACCCACAGCATTCCAAGTCTTCCAGAGAAAGTAGCCCTTGCATCCGCCGCTGTCCTGCACATAGCTGGCAAGCGGAGCGTGCCTGGCAAGGCTGGAGAGGTGCTCCTGCCGCCGCTCCCACCACACATTCAACACCTCTGCCCTGGAGAAAGCTCAGCACAGCTGCGGCAGGCACGGGGCAGAGACATCAGGACGGGCAGCACGAAGCACGGCAGAGAAGAAAACTGCAACTAGTTCAGAGGGGAGAAGAGAGAGCCCTCCCCTCCCAGCAGACGGTGGAGAGGAACTGGCTTTCGATGCACCTCTACTACCAGCTCGCAGCAAAGAGCAGAGTTCAGCACGGGGTAAACCCAGCTGCTTTAAACCCAAGGTCTCCACACACATCCATTTATGTCTTTTCCTGTAGTAATGGGCTTACCAATGTCTACTGAAGGGATAAGAACTTGAAAAGTTGAGGAGCTCCTTGTTTATACCGATACGCTCTCACCCAGAAATGGTCCCATGGAAACGTTCAACGCAAGCGACAAGTCACCACTTCCACTTCCCAAAGCTCAGCATAACGCCCGGGACATGGCTCTTTGCCCAGCATTCACGGTTTTTTTACAAGAGGAGATGCTCTACGTGAGAGCAGAAATCCAGCGAGAGAGTTCAGCAACCCCCCGATTTGTTCCAGACACATCCCCCAGACGCACAAGCAGCTCCAGCGCCAGGTGGGGGGCTGGCGGGGACACTCCCGGGGACACTCAGCCCCCGCGCAGGGGACAGCTCGCAAGCAGCCGGGACAGGGCTTGGTGCTGCAGCCGGGACCCGGCCACACGCCCCACCCGGGGGGCACTGCCCCGTCCCAGAGCTTAAACACAGCCGAGGGCAGGGGGCTGGGAGCAGCGCGGGCTCCGGCTGCGCTGTGGGAGAGGTCCGGGGGGGCAGAGAGAGGGGAACGGTGCTACTCACAGGCAACTCCCGGCCGAGCCCCACGCGTGTCCCGCACACCCGGAGCCCCGTAAAGGCCTGGGGGCCGCCCCGCTCCCCTCCAAACCCCCCCACACCCAGACCGACAGCCACTCACTCCCGCAGCCCGGCCGAACCCGCGTTCCTGGCCACACTGAAGAGACAGCCGGGGCGGGGATGCGAGCGGCCGGCTTCCTGCGCGCCTCCTCCGGCCCGGCCCGCCCCGCTTCGCCTCCCGCAGCCCGCCGGCCCCCCCTCCGGCTCCGCCTTCCCCGGCCCGCCCTGCCCTCCGCCTCACCCAGGCCGCGGGCCGCGCCTCGAGGCCAGGCCGGGGCTCCTGAGGAAGGGAAGCGGCGCTAGGCCCCGCCGCTCGGGCCTGTTCCCGCCCTTCTCACCCCGGTCTAAATTTAGGGGCGTCGCGGGCCTTCGCGGCCCCTCCTCCGGCTCGGGCTGCGCGGGCGAGGGGGGGCCAGGCCCCACGCGTGGGCCTATAAGAGGATGGTTAGAGACCATAGCAGCTGTTCGCAGCAGCTCTTCCAGGTCTTGTTAGTTGCTCCCGCAGAACAGGAAGCGGTAGGGAGAATGAGAAGCCACAGGCTGTCCCGGGGTGTCGGCCAGTCAGCAGCTCCCTTGTCAGCCCGACACGGCCAGCGCCTAGGGAGGCTCAAGACTGGAAATCCGCTCTTTTGGAGAGGTAAAGAATGGGAAAGCTTTCAACTGAGGAAGCCCTCAATAGAGAAAAACACGCCTGTGTACTCTGTGCTGTGAAACCATGGTGAGATCCCCCTGTCCCAGCCTCTTGGGCTGCAGGATTCCTCTCCGGGACAGTGTGAGTGTCATCCTGGGGTGGGCTCCAAGGGGTAGAGTCATAGAATCATAGAACTCGAGTTGGACAGGGCTCACAAGGATCATCTGACGCTCTGCTCCTCACAGGATTACCTCAAGCTAAAGAGCATCAAAGAGAGCGGCCAGAGGGTTGTCGTGCAGCCTGCCTGCAGGCGTAGAGCCTGGCTTCTCGTCTGTGAAGACCTGGATAAAATGTGCTTCTGCCCGATCTGGTAGAAACTGGGAGCCTTAATGAGAAGTTTCAGTTGAAGTAAGAGAGCTGACAGAGGTATCAAGTCACTGAGATGTGATTTCCCACCCAGCTCCACGCCACACTGGAGCCACTGGAGGGGACAACCAGAAAAGAAAAGATGTGAGTTTATGTACATCCCATATGCACTGCCTATTTTTCTTTGAAGGTGGACCCTCAGAGGTTTAGGGCTTTTTCATTTTTTAGGTTTAGCTTTTTTCTGGTCTAGGCTTTCCGCTGTGAATCATCCAGTTTATGAGTATTAAGGGTCTACTACAGAACCAGAGACATGTCAGAAAGGTCTTCTCCGCGCTGGACTGCCCTTTTAACCCGTCTAGGCAAGCAGGGAAGGATCTGCTGTAGATAAATGGACATTCATACCGTGTATATTATATTAAGGTAACATAACTGAGCTGTTACCCATTTATTTGTCAGGAGGACCGAAAAGTCCACCACCATGACTCCAAAGGAGCCTGAGCTGCTCCCAGCTGGCAGGGGAGCCAAGCCCCATGCATGGACCATAGGCTTTCTCACACATTTGTCATCCTGGTTCCCAGGCTCCTAGGGACACAGCTGACCAACACAGCTCTGGTTTTGGAGAAGTCATGTGGAGATTCCTGACTGTTGTTTCTTTTGCAATGAGAAAGCCAGACACACAGCAGCAATAAGCCAAGATCTTCCTCTCCCTCCAAAACTCACTGGTGAACTTTTGTCTGCTCTTTCCCCTGCAGATTTATGTTTCTAGTGCACTGCAGTTGTGATTCCACAAGTGTTTGGGATCTCCTTTTCCATGCTGGACCAAAACACGAGCTGATCCTGTGACTATTTATACCCATAAGCCCATCACGAGTCTGTCTTTGCTCGTACGCTGCCTGTATCAGTTGCCTGATGCAGTCGGTGTCGCTGGACTGTCCCTGGTTCCCCGCTTTCCAGGCACACAGGGATCAGCTGTGTCTAACCATGACTCTTGGCTGTCTCCCAGAAACTGCTTTTATTGCGGTTCTTCGTGCTCGCTGCTTAGTCAACATGCTTTATAGGCAGCATGAGGCGTGTTTTGTATCAGGCACAAACAACCTGCTGCCCGTGTGGAGGATGGGGCACATCTCCCTCCCACAGTGTCCTTCAGGCACGCTCCCGTCTCCCGTCAGCCAGCTAAATGTCAGCAGCAGGTCCCATCTGAGGAGGCCGTCGGAACCTAATCCCTCCCTCTTGGGTCAGATGAGCTAAATTGGAAGCTGCGATGATAATGGACGGCTATCAGCTCCCTAGGTGGCATTTAAAGTCGGTAAACAACTGCAAGGGTCGGATTTCAGAAATTTTGCAAAGTAAGTGATATTGAGGGCACCGATGCTGGGAGCGGGTTTTATCCCAGACACATTAAGAGATATCATAGTGCTCTTAAAATTAAATCAGATCTCCCGTGGCAGCTGGAATTGGTACACTCCGTAGATGTTCAGGCTTAGAATCCTTGGGAGTACCTCAGCTGAACAGAAAGAATGGAGAATGAAAGAAAAAACCCTCAGAAGTGAATTCATTGGCTTTTGGTGGTACGGTTTTGGGGTTGGTTTTGTTTTGGGTAGTTTTGGGTTGGGTTTTTTTTGTGGTTTTTTTTTTTTTTTTGTGAAAGTATGTGAGAAAGGAAGAAGAATAATTGGGCTAGGAAGAAAAGGATTAAGTGCAATTTGTAGTGAATAATCTCAGTGTGATCCAACACACAGGAGCTCTGGGTGTGAATATCTACCCCGTGTACGTGTACTAACATGGCTCTAAGTGTTGCTGTTTTGTCTGTCTCTAACAAATATTCAAAACGACATCATACATTTGTTAGAACTAGGAAAATACTCCATCCTCCTGTCCCTCAAGGTTGCTGCCTACCCAGATGTGGCTGCGTTGTCAGTAGCAATTAATGATAATTTTTGATTCATTCAAAACAAGGCAGTGTATGGGTGTAAAATGTGTCCACATCCCGTTTCCAAGTGAACATATTCTGCACCCCAGCACTTCTGTGTTTCATAAGCTATTCTGAACCAGAAAAATCTTAAAGGGGATAGAAAACGAGAGCACCGTACTGCTCGTCTCATAAAAGGGAAATCCGAGAATGAGTGAAAACTTTTATAAGGATCGCATTTACCTAGCAGCCTCCCTTTCCAGAAGAGTTTCTTCACGTGTTCGCAGCACAGCTACTGACAGACGAGGGATGGACTGTTCTTTCCTCCCTTGCTTAGGCTGCTTTTAAACTACAGCTGTGGTTTTATCTTGGCTACTTTTCAACTGTGTTTTTAGCTTAGTTACTGGTAGGTAAAGATCAGTATTCATGAGTTGGAATAGTGAAATATTTTTGCAAGGTTGAGCATAAAAATGAGATGCCCTAAAGTATCCCAAAATCCATCCCTCTGGAGTCTGTTTCTTATTTAATGTCTAGATGAAAATATTATCTCCTAAGTCTCCGTGCGTGTGGCTTGGTCCCTGGGACACCTGCCAAGACAAGAATTTTAGACGCCCGAATCATGTGCTCAGCAGGTGTAAATTGTGTTCAGGGAGAGTTCACCTTTTGTCCTTAACCCCAGAGGCAGTTCCTCTTCATTAGCAAGGGAAGATAGAGAAGGAGATTATCATCATTTCCTGACTGCACGCCAAAGTTATGTATCATAAGAAGAAAATCTGTTCATATGTTCACAAATATGTTTTCTCCTAATCTGTCTTCAGGAAAACGTCTTTCTGAGGAGCAAGGGGTAACAGTCATTGCAGAAGAGTTGAAATGAAGAGACAGAAACAGAAGCAGAATTTCTCTACCAAGATTTTTTTCAAGCAGATCCATAGCAGGTCCTCCCATTGGAAGGTAAAGGTACTTAGTCATGGCTATGATGATTAAAGATGTAAAAGTGTTCCCATCGCTGGCTGCTGGTATCAGGTATATTCAGAAATAGAACTGTATTGCTTCGTATCAGCTACTCCGTTTACCAACTGAAGCAGGGCTGGATTGCTGGTGTTTAAACATTTTCCCCCTCCACTGCAACAGATGAAACCAGCCACTGTGTTTGTGTGAGTGTCTGAAGAGAGAAAGTGGCTCATTTTTCTATTAAAACTAAAGTAATATGTTATCATCATCATTATATCTTATTGTTTGCTGTTATATAAAGATAACACATCCAGGCTGAGTCACAGAAACAAATGCAAGAATTGCAGGTTTAAAAGAATAAAGTCATGGGTCACGTTGTTTGTTACAGAACAAACACAATAATTAATTGGCCTCTCCCTGCAATGGTGGCACTGGCAGCCCAAGGACAGGCGAGCCAGGCAATGGAAAGAAGCAGTGTGGAGTATCCAGAATTTTCTGCGGCAGTCAGCTGAGCTTGGTCTAATAGAGAACATTAATTTCATTGGGGGAGAGGGAAAAGAAAGACAATCTTCTAGAAAGCAAGCCTGCTTGGACTATTCAAGAGTATTTATTTTCTGTTTAAAGATCTTTGTTGTGGCAGGAAATATGAAAAAAAAACTTTTAAATCTCTTTTCTCTTTATGTGTGCCAGAGTAAGAGATTATATTCAGAAAAGGGATCCCAAAGGGCTTTTTGGATTTTGTGCTATATTATTTTTTTCTCTTAGGCAATGACAGACCAAAATCAGCCCCAGTGAATATACACATCTGCTTTTTATCATGATATTTTCTCCATTGCATTGATTAGGGGAAATCTTAGAAAACCTGTTCAAAGACATATACAATCCCTTTGAAAGCCCTAGCCTAATATTGCAGTACAAAATTAACAAATACAGGATGTGAGTCTCTGGTTCACTTCCAATGACCGTTTCACTGGCATTGCTTGCCTGATGGCTTTCATTTGTGACCATTTGGATAGTACGTGGGACAAATGTTTTGGGGGCATACATGGGTTTGTAAGGAGCTTACGCAGATTGGTGGCAACATAATCAATAGTTGTGTTGGGAAAAGTTATTTTAAATAACCGGAGATATCATTGTCAATTTGGGTTTGGTGACCTTTTGTAATCCGGAACAGTTCAGCTGAAAACGAAGGGATATAGGAAAATCCTTAGGTTTCCACTTTGCTGATATCTGAAACAAATCAACATTACTGGATGTAAGTGACATCTTTCAGTGTCTGAAGCCTGTGGATTGGATATCACGCCCCAGCTTCCTCTCAGCACTATTTTTGACCGTACCAGCCATCCTGGAGCTTGCCCAGAATTTAAGATCATACCTTTTCATCTACAGAAATATTTTTCCCTGCAGATTTAAATAATTAATTGGGACGTGCCTGGTGGGTCTTGAGATAAACTTAAAAGAGGCAGCAGAGATGTGTGACCAAGTGACCTTTTGCTGTCCTGCTCGTCCCTGCGCGCTCACTGTGCTCAAAGGGACGCTGTCAAAATTGCTAGCCCTTAAAACTTTAACCTGCACTGACAAGTTGTTCTACATTATAAGTCTTACCTAAAAGATTGCCACGATTGTTTTGTTTGTTTTGTTTCAACAATCTTTGCTGAAGGCTCTGCAATATGTATTCATTTGTCCTTTTGGGTAGGTGGATATTTTTAAATGCCCGGCTTATTGCAAGACCTGTTAAAATCAAGTTGATGTGCGTGTACTCCACTTAGCAGAGGAATCGCCAGGGCTGGTACCACTTTTCTGCACTCTGGAAACAGAGGTGAGAGCACTCTTTGGCAGCCCTTACTGAAGAGGCTTTTAGAAGCCATTTTGAAAAGCCTACAGTTATCCTATATTATTCTGGGGCCAGTAAGATTGGACTTCCCTGGTGATATTAAGTATTAGATGTGTGTTAGTTAAACATGAGACACTGACAGTCAGGCAGTTGGTTCTTACAAAGAGGTATGTTATATTTCAGGTCGCTCTGAATTACTCCGTAAGCATTATTTCTGCCAAGATCTCCATTTAATACAGCCCTACATGAAGAGGTGAATCAGAGCAACCAGTACAGGTATATTTGTAGCATCCCACTTTCTCTTTTTTATACACCAACACAGGGACTGATGCAACACCAGTTTTAAAGCGGGTGGCGCAATCGTATCGCGTGCCATGGGAACACGTGTCCGTACCAGCTGGGGAGGAGGGAATGGATGATATCCACTCACCCCACCCCAGCTAACCCACACCTGCAGTTGTAAGCTTGATTGGAGCTGTTTTACTGCTGTCTGTCAATCCCCACCTTGTTCCTGTCGCAGCTGCACCAGCTGGCCATGGGGTGTCTGAGGCTACAGGTGTCCCTGAGCTGCAGCATCCTCCTCGGAGGCACGCAGCAGAGTGGGCAGCAGTGCCCAGAGCTCCTTGGTTCTGCTCTGCAGCAGCAGAGCCCGGTAGGAAGACACTGTCTCAAGCTTTAGCCAGAAGCATCAAGATCAGAGTCACTTTAAAGGTGACTCAGAATGGAAAAAACATGTATTTGTCCTCTTCTGGGGGATAAAACAGCCTAAGAAAATATTTTTCCTCCTTCCTGTAACAAGTTTTGCCTTCCTTGTTTCTGGTGAAGGTCTGTTGCGTCTCCTTAGCTGCCTGAAGACTTTTGAACTGAACCACAGGGGATGGTGTCCTGAGTCGCTCCCAAGATCACCCCTCTCACCCATTCGTCAGATATCGGATAGAAAAGTACAAAAGTACCTTTTAAGCAATCTCACTAAAAGTAGTTCCCTAGATGCTCTAACCTTGTTACAGGAGGTTGGACTCCTGATGCCATCCAAGCCATCTACAGAACTTCTAAAATGGTGCCTTTTGTGGATGGCAGCTAGAGACATTTATTTTGATGAAGTATTTGCACTTTTGTTTAGGACAG
This sequence comes from Syrrhaptes paradoxus, assembly GCA_013400615.1. Taxonomy (NCBI): domain Eukaryota; kingdom Metazoa; phylum Chordata; class Aves; order Pterocliformes; family Pteroclidae; genus Syrrhaptes; species Syrrhaptes paradoxus. Next base: position 69,388 of record VZTO01011951.1, read on the forward strand.
TAATTGCAGGGAAGGGTCCTGTGCTCTGCTAGCCTTTCACAGAGCAGATCCTTCTGTGCTGAGGTTGTGCAGGGGGTGTTCTCCCAGCCGTTGCCGTAATGAATACTGTGAACTCCTAAAGACTCCTTCTCTCCCTGGAATAGGGGGTCACCATCTGAACTAGTCCTATGAAATTTTCACCAGTTCTGAGACTCTGGCCGGTGTTTTCTGACGTGATTGGTCTTGGTTCTCTCCTTCACTCAGCACTCTCCTACACAGAGTGATTTTTAAAGGGAAGCCAAGTATGAGCCTGTGTCATGCAGCTTGAAAAAGGGTTTCTGGAGCACGTTCTAGAGCAACATTGCCGCTCCAGTGAGGCATGTGAGTTGCCAAACTCCTCCCGATTTACAGAGTTCTCTGTAGTACGTCAGCCAACACCCACAGATGTTCTGAGCAGATGCAAAACACGGTGTAATGGAAAATGATTCTCCAACAAGCGGCAGTTCCACAGAAGCACAGCCTGTTGTGTTACTCACCCTGCTCTGCCCAGAGAGCCAGCCCAAGGACCCTTCTGTCTCACAGACATTGCCAGATCCGTCCCCCGACAGCCATCCCTGCCTTGCAGTGTCTCAGCTCACCAAAAACGAAAGGAGGTGGGAGAATAAATGTAGGAGGAGAAACTAGCTGGTCAGTAGTGCCTCAGCATGGCTAACTTCAAATGTATGGAAATAGTGAATTAGAGGCTTCTCAGTATCAATATCTTTTTGCCTGACTGCTTTGGGATTTCTGGTTCTGTGCTTGTCTGGCAAAACATTTTTCAAGGCTGTCTGATGCAATTGTAATCAATTGCCTAAATAATAGTTACGACTTGAAGTATTTACTGTGCTACTTTCTGCCGGTGGAAATGAAGAAGTTGCAGTTGAGCTGAGGGGACAGGGAACTGTGGTGGCATTGCTACTGGGCTGGGGGTGGCTGGGAAGTGCTGTCACCTGGCGTCCAGCTGGCTAGCGAGCAGATCGTGCTCTTGACTTTCTTTCCAGATTCACTGAGAACACCAGTTTTGCTCAGCTGCTGCTTTACGCATGCAGAAAAAATTCGCCCTCTGGATGAACTGGGAAGAGTTGGGTAATAGCTGCAGGGCCGGTAAGCAGAGGACTCTCGATAGGGAAGTTTAGATTTTGATGTTAATGTATGTTCCCACAGGAAACCGGAACATTATCTGCAGTGTCCAATTATCGTTCACTGAAGAAGGAAACACCTGCTTACTACCTGTCATGAGATGGTCAGTGGTAGGTCTTCATCCTGTCTGGAAGGTGTTCTTAAAGCACAGCTAATTCTTCTCATACATACCTCTTAACATTCCCTCGATGCGGAACACTTGGTGTTACTTCTCCTTGAACTCTTTGGCTCACGTGTGGCTGTTCTTGGGAGCGTGTCCAAGATAAACCGAATGTCAAGACTGTAGATATTTTATATTAGAACATCATTGCATCACAGTGCAAGCAATGGTGCTCTATTGACACCTCGTCACTGCACTAAGTCACATTGTCCTGAAATGTCAGGATCCATAGTGCTGCGTCAACTGACAAAACAAAGAGATGTAAGTTCAGACATTGTACCGTGGGGATTCCTGTGAGCCTCGAAGTGCTTAACTGGTGACATCCTCTGGCAAAGTCCTCCCAGTATGCAAAAGGAACAAAAATACACATTTTTGTAACTTGGTCTGAAAGCTTTTAAATATAAATGACGGTGGGTATGTTATACAATTCTCCAGGAATGTTTTATCCTTTAGAGAAAAATGTACACCGACATTGCAAACTTTCTAAAAACCTTTTTTCCCCTCGAAAGAACGGCTCAAAAGTACTGACTATGAATGTAGAATTGAAGAAAAAAATGTTTATATATTAGATGGGATATTCGAGGAAGGAGGCGGCAAAAGCCCCTTCAGAGCGCGCATTGGTGGTTCAGTGGTAGAATTCTCGCCTGCCACGCGGGAGGCCCGGGTTCGATTCCCGGCCAATGCAGTTCACTTTTCTCGGCGGAAGCACCGCTGCGTTGTAAGGCCGGGACACGGGCAGCGCCCTTTTATTTGCCCTCGGGGTTCCCGAAGGGGACGAACCCGTGCTGGGGGGGGTGAAACCACGTCGTGCCGGTGGCCCGCTGCGCTGCTAGCGCCGGCCGCTGCCCGCGGTAAGACGTCGGGGCCGCGGAGGGAGCAACGGAAAAATAAAAAAAAAAACAAAACCGAAACAAAAAAAAAAGTGCCTGGAGATGCCGGGGATTGAACCCGGGACCTCACACATGCGAAGCGCGCGCTCTACCACTGAGCTACATCCCCGGCTACAGGAGCTTTTTGGCGCCAGGCCTTATGAATGGGCGGCTGGGCGCTGCTGCCACCCCCCCCGCGACCCCCGTCCCTGTCCCCGTCCCTTCTCCCCGCATAACCCCCTCCGGCAGTCCAAGCGCGGTCCCGGCCCTGAATAACGGCACCAGCCGCGCTCCCACCCCGGCGGAGCCGGCACCGGCAGCAGCACAAGCCCCGTGTTCGCTGGAGGGGGGGAATCAGCAGGGAAAAACCCTTCCCCTCCCCGCAGCCTGCTGTTTAGGGGCTGCTGCTCCTCCCCTCCCTCTGCATCGCGGTGCCTGGAACAGCTCCGAGCTCCTTTTGGTGCCTGAACCCCGACCCTGCTGGGGAATCCCCCGCCCGGTGCGGGGGAGGGTGGCAGAGCCCCAGACCTGCCCAAAATGCCTCCGCGCGGCTGCACCCCCCGCTGCCGGTGTGCCAGAGCCCGGCAGGGCGCAGGCAGGGTGCAGGCAGGGGGGGCAGGCAGGGCACAGGCAGGGTACAGGCAGAGCGCAGGCAGGGCACAGGCAGGACACAGGCAGAGCGCAGGCAGGGGGCAGGCAGGGCGCAGGCAGGGCACAGGCAGGGCACAGGCAGGGCACAGGCAGAGCGCAGGCAGGGGGCAGACAGGGTGCAGGCAGGGCACAAGCAGGGCACAGGCCAGGTGCAGGCAGGGCTCCCCAGGAGGCCCATCCCCACGGCCCTTACAATCAAAATGCTCTATTGTTCTTTTTAGAATGGGTTTTGACCGACTCCTTATTCCTGCCCAGAAAAATAGGCAATGATTCATCGTGTGAACACAAGCATCTTATTCAGTACAGCATTAATCTCAGATTTTCCTAACACATCTAATCTTCTAAATTGTCAAGCAAGAGATTACTTATCATGACATAAAATGCACCTCTTCTGGGATATTTTTCCTATCTAAGTAGGGATTTGGCAGGTTTGGAGCCCTGATACTGAAAGAAAAAAGAACCTGACTAGGTTCTTTTGGTGGCACATTCCCAGAAAAATCAGCATGTAATACTATAGTGAGTTTAATATAAATTCTCTTACAAGAGGCCGCCGTGAGCAGCTGTGCCCATTTCACAGATACCAAGATGAGGAGACCCCTTTGCCATCGATCAGGGTTCCCCCTACGTGCCCCATTTCGACATGCGGAACCTCAGCAGCTCACGTTTTCCCGTCCTGTCAGATAACAGCATTTAACAGCTTGGCTTTCTCTGAAACAGATTTTAAGAAGCAGCTTTCTAGGAGTTACTGAATTTGATTTTCATAATTAACGCAACAGAGAAGCTATTTGCTTTGCCTGTTAACGCACAGCGCAGAATAGCCGTGGCTCCCGACAAGGCTGATCCAAGGGTGCAGAGCAGGTTAATACAGCCACTGCAATAAAAACAGAGCAATCTAAAACCTTCTCTTCAGGTTTTTCTCCTTTTGTTTACCTTTCTGTAGACTTCGGAATGGCAGAAAATGAATAATACAGATATTACCATGCCGTTATGGATTTCTCAGCTGTGATGGACAGTCAGTGCAATTGTGGAACGGCTGGTTTGGGAGGTGGATCGAGGCAGAGCACATCCAAGCTGAGAAGAGCAGCTACAGATCCAAAGCCTATCAGCAACTATTTAATTACTGTCCCTGTGGAACCAACGCAAGAGCTTATGTGCCGCCTGTATGAAAGTGAAACAACGCTTCTCCTGCAGCGAGATCTAAACATCCTCTAGACCACCACCTACCAAATACAGAATAAACTGCGTTATTCAGGCAAGGCTCAACATGTGGATGCCATGGGAGAAAATAAGATGCCTTACACTAGAGCAAAATGCCCCGGAGATGGCTGTAAATCTGCTCGGGGGTAAGCCCAAGCCTACCAGAACTGCCGGTTCTGAAAGCTTTGGGAGGCAAAGACAGAAGCCTGCTGCAGCCGTTATCAGCAACACGAAGGTCTCACGATCCTTCCGACTGTCGCCCACATCCCTGTCCTGCCCAGATGGCTGGAGGCAGCCCCTGGTTCCAGGAAACACTTTGTCATCTTGTGCCCAGAGGTTTTCGGTGCTGCTGGATGCCCGGGCACAAGCTGGGCATTCAGCTTTCTCAAGGGCTCTCTCAGAGGACTACATTCACCTCTTTGTGTTTGGGTTTCTGCGCTGACATCAGGGAAAAACAATGTCACTGGTATCTGGCAGCTCCTCCGCATTCCTCGGGGGGATTAACTCGTTCCTGGCACCTCGGGAACCTTGTGCGTCTCAGGGCGGCCCTCCTTGTCCCCGGGGAGGAGGTTTCATTGAACCTGCTCAAGTTTTTGTATTTTTTAATCGAGTATTGCTAAATACACACTAAAATTCACTCTGTATTTTCCACAGGAATTCTTCTGCAAGCTGATGGATTTCTGCAGTCCAGCCTGAAAGGAGTTTGGTCTCAAAGTTACTCGATGGAGGGACTGCATGAGAATGACAGTGAAATTCTGAAGAGGCAGACAGATATTTCTGCATTTCTGATAGTTCCCTATCACTGCCCTTGTTCCCAGGATTAAATGTTTGCACTCAAAATTCCTTCTTAAAATAAACGCTCCCATTCAATGCAATACAGAAGCACAGCGTAGCCGTACAGAACAAACAAACGAAGAGTATTCCTGTCACCGATCCAGCAAGTTCATTGCCTTGTGCAACTGCAAACCTGCTCCCCGTCCTCCTGCCATCCCTGACGCTGCAGCCCTCTGCACTCACACAGGTCTCGACCAAGCGCTGGAGCCCGTGGCAATGGCATCAGCCATTTCTAAGGAAATAGCACCGGTCGTTTTCTTCTGTCGTATGATCGTATCGTCCATTTGTTTGCACATATCCAAGGAGTCAGGGCAGACTGTTCACAAAGCCCTTGCATTATTTATCCTTTATTTAACATTCCTCTCCTCCTTCAAAGAACATTCCTGCCGGAGATCAGGAAAACTGTAAAGTGACAAATTTCAGAGATTATGAACAACGCACTAACTACTTACTTATGCCACTTACCAAACCATTTCAAATGATGAATGTACTAAGAAAAAAAAACAACAAGGATGGAGTTGTGATTTGCAAAGTTAAACAACTAAAACAATTGCTGACGTTACAGTTACCAAATAGTTTTTATCTGCTGCCACTCATCAGGGAATATAGTGCCCAGAATAATCTTTGGGAGGAGAATCTTTCTGCACACAGGTTAGACTGAGTTTGAATGAAGTTACGGTCCTGAGTCCCCCAAATACAAATTGATTTTTCTCCTGTATTTTGACTTCTTTGATTTTTATTGAATTAACTCCCTTGTAGGTGGTAAAATGGAGCAGTAAAGCGAGGAAGTCTCTCATCAGTTCCCAGTCACGCACGGTGTACGACAAAGTCAAAGTGTTCAGCTGGTTTCTGTTGGTCCCGGTGAGAACATCGTAAGAACATCCCAAAAATGCAGGTTACAAATCAGCCCATAGTAAAGAATTACTAAAGTTAGAGTTAAGAATTACTGAAGTTAGAGTTTAAAAAAGGAGACCAAAAGGCAGAAAACAGGATTAAAGTACTGAACTGGGAGATTCGTTAGGGTTGCAGACAGATAGGTAAATTATAGCCCTGCAGAAATTATTTGACTGGCAAATTAATTACACGGTTTTACACTGGTTTGCTCAGCCCAGTTCCGCCCTCAGGACGCAGATAGGAGTCCGCAGGACTTAATAAAAGGAGCCTTGACTGGTCTTCAGCTTAGTCAGAGATGAAAATTAACGTCTCAGGATTTGAGGCAAACATGAGGTTTTTCATAAAGCTCAGAAAGACAGAGTCGGGGACAATCACACAGATTCACACGGATTATAACGCTGGAGCATCCAGACTGCCTTCGATTCACGCCCTGATCTGGAAACTGGCACAGCAGTCTCATCAGGACAGATCCTTCAACAGGACACTTCACACTTGTTCAGAGAACGCCAGTTAAAATACTCTGCAAGATATTCACCCCAACCCTGCCAAAATACTCTATTACCATAAGTAATATATTACTTAAAGCTTTGACTTATTCTGTGACTTACGACTCCACATTTGCTGTTCTCACTCTGTCCCCAGCGTGCAGAGACATAGCACCTGAGAAATATGTCTTTTTCACAGTTTGCTTGCTAAGTGTCATTTTTTAAAGGAGAGATAATGTGAGCTCTCTCGGGGAACAAATGTTCTGGAAAAGCTTTGGACACTTATTTACAGCATCACCAACAGAACCCCATCACCTGCTGGTGAGGGGCTGTACCACCCACTCCTCAGCCCGGGCTGAGCCACAAGATAGTTGCAAACGTTACCTGAGACCTTCTCTGGTTGCATGACATCACACAAGAAGAAGGCAGGGCTCATTGTCACTCTCGGAAATCAAGCCCCAGTGGCCCCAGGGCACTTCGCTGCCGGGGCTCTGCTTTCTCCAGGGGAATCTCTTGCTTCTCCATTTGTCGTGTTCTTCAGGTTACATCTGGAATACAAAACATTAATGTTTTTTTCAGACAAAAGGAAAATGTAAATCTTTTGTAAATAATCAATTTTGAGACATCACAGGATGAGGGGTGTAGCCCTTGAAGCTCAGGATAAAACTGCGTCCAACCAAACGGACCTGGAGACGTGGCCCCAGCTTGACCAGTGCTTTCGGACACTTCAGGATGGTTTGGCATCATTGCAGATGACAACAACCAACAATTTCTTCCATGTATGATGCTGACTGACTCCTAGAATTGCAGAAAGGTTTGATTTCTGCATGGACAAGCCCAGTTAGAGCGAGTGAGGGTTTTCTGTCCCGCACCCGCTGGCACGCGTGGTCGCTGAGCCGCCGTGAAGCAGGAACGATGTATTCACATCTCGTTACCAATATGTCAGTAGGGGCCAGTTCCAGAGATTTGCCTGCTGAAAGGTACGGGCTCGTTTAATAGGACTTTGATCTAAAAATTGACTTGGTTTTCCAATGATACCTTGTACTGAGTGTTGTGATCTGGAAACTAATATATTTCTTCCTGCTTATTGCATCAATATGGCTTAATTTTGTTGGCTTTTGTATTGAACACTCTGATGAATATACAATGCGGTTTTGATTTCTCTCTTTATGACACCTCTTATTATTAAAGCTCTCTCTTCCAAAAAATAATATATTTTTATTTACTAGCAATATTAATGGGATTCAATTTTCCCCTCAGTTTTAATCTATTTTTTTTCATATTGAAGGACCAGATCTCACTTAGTTAAAACTGAAAAATAAAACAACCCAAGTTTTTCCTCTATCCTGTGTGCAGATTGAACTACAGTTTGAGTATTTTTATTTAATGCTTCTCTTTCTCAAATCAGGGTTTATTACTTACTGTGTTTCCAATGTTGCAAAGACAACTATATCGTTACTACTTGATAGTAATGACTACTTGACTGGTGCATGACTACTTGCCCGTTTCTCTGTAATTATGTCATTGCCTGGCTGTGGTGAGCACACCTTTTGTGTGCTGCTGCTGCTGTGGGTCGGAGCCCTGACACCCTCCTCAGCAAGTCATTGACAGATGGAGCATATGGGTCATCCCAGCAGGACCTGGGGGGTTTCGCTCTCTGTTGAGATCCCGGAGGCCTTGCTGAGCCCACACGGTGGATGTCCGCGCTGCAGATCACAGAATCACAGAATCACAGAATCACAGAATGTTAGGGATTGGAAGGGACCTCGAAAGATCATCTAGTCCAATCCCCCTGCCGGAGCAGGAACACCTAGATCAGATCGCACAGGAACGCATCCAGGCGGGCTTTGAATGTCTCCAGAGAAGGAGACTCCACCACCTCTCTGGGCAGCCTGTTCCAGTGCTCTGTCACCCTCACTGTAAAGAAGTTTTTTCTCA